>CM038796.1:68351306-68429372 GCA_021764765.1 Vicia sativa | reverse complement strand
TCATAAATTCCTGTGAATACATATCACACACACACACACACTTGTTTATACAACTGCTTAATTTTAACATAACACCGCCTAACCAATAGGTTCCCTTACGCCTGTAGCCTCCACTGGGCTTCAGACAAGACAATTCATCACCGGATGAGTTAGCTCTCATTGGCTTTTATACAAGACAACTCATCCTCAAATGAGTTTAGCCTTCTGGCTTTCAGTACAAAGAAACTCTCCCCACGTAGTTTAGCCTCCGCTAGGCTTCATATAAGACAACACTGCTGAGTTAGCCCTCCTTTGGGCTTGCTCAAAAGAACTCCTCATCGAGTTTAGCCTCTTGGGCATCATACAATGAAAGAGGGAAATCTCAATGCCTCCTATTGGGCTTCCAATACAAAGAATCACCCACGCTAAGATAGAAACCTCGAAGGATGGTTTTGAAATCACTTTCAAATCCTCAGAGTAAAATTTCCTGAAATTGCTCTTATTCAAAAAAGGATGGTTTCATGAAATCCCTTTAACACAAAGCCAGCCATACCATATAGCCTCTCGAGCTTCATACAAGGACCCTCGATGACCTCGATGACCTCGATGACCCCTAATGCCTCCTCTGGCTAATAATACAAGGACCCATGGGCTTCTTAAAAGCATCCCTTAATCCAATCAATTTCTCCTTGATATTTAGACATCTATCATCTCTATGGAAGAAGTATCTCATCTATCACATCACATACAGTCAAAAAAACTTTTCAAACTCTTTTTCAAACTATTTTTAAACAAAAACATCTTTCTTAATTGTAAGTGGTAACGTTTGTACACTCAAGCAAAACACCCAATACTTACAGTTAAAGATTCAATCTTTTTTTCAAACATCTTTCTTAAACATGTAAGTGGTAACGCTTGTACACTCAAGCAAAGCACCTAATGCTTACGATGAAAGATTTTAATCAGTCAAACCTTTCAAAAATGTATGTGATGAAATAGATTAGATACATTTTTCATTAAGATGACATTTGTCTGTCTCTTACTAACATCCTGCTGCTTTCCACTAGCATAAGTGGGAACTACGATTGCTCGACTTTCTCAACATCCTTTGAGAATACGTAGGCACAAGGTCTCATCCTTGCCGAGCAAATTTCTCTCCCTCGCACAAAAAATCATAGAACCCTCGTAGATCCGAGCTACAAATGCCCGATTCTCTACTAGATATGTATGCAGATCCATGCATCTTTGCGAGCACAATAATAACAAAACCTAGAATCCTTCATAATCTATCTTCTTAAAATCCCAAAGGAGAAACTTTCCCAATCATAGAAATAGCAAATAAAACACACAAACATATCAAACATATTCATATAAAAGCTATAGATAATCATATATATGTAGGTGCTCCATCTATTCCTTTATATAACAATCCCCTTACTCGTAATCTCCCTAATGCGCTATGCCTAGTTTGCGCTTAGTCACACGCATACCAATATCAATTGAGGGTATTTCACTTTTCCCTTTTCATAATCCTTAAATCATCTTTCTTGTGTTGAAAATAATGAAGCTTGATGCTCATGCATCTTTATAAACAAATCAAAAGATTAAATCGTTTCAAGCGAGAATCGAACTCACGCTCAAGATCCTCTAGCTGGCCACCTTTAACGCGAACAGAAAAATGGCGACTGGGAATGCTACGAATTTGTTTTTTTATTAAAAACGCACATTTCGCCCGAGAGCACCAAGCTTTTTTTTTTTCAAAAGAAAAGAAAGGGATAAGCTTTCTTGTTTTGCATATATCCGCTTTTTTTATTGTGTGTTTTCGCGATTTATCCGATGGAAAGAAATCCTAACCCGAATTTAAGAAACATTTTAAGATCTAGGTGGAGGTATTAATACGTGAGAAGTTCAATGCTTACGGGTTAATATCTCCGCATCGCTGGAGGTTGTCTTGGGGGTATTGTGTTTAGCAAGTATTTGCGAAGACACCGTACTTTTCGAGGAAACTTAAGAAGTCGAGGGGTCAGAGAAACATAACCCATCCCGCCATTTAGGATGTAAAAAGTAGATTATTCGGTGTAAGCCTAGAGTAATTGTCATGCGATACTACGATCAAGCAAGTTTCTTTGAAGAATATTATTGGACCATCGAGTATTCAACAACCGATAATATTTCAAAGAGGAGTGTTGAGCTCAGATATCGTGAGAACCCGCTTCACGTATAAATAAGCCTTAGAACTTAACCACGTTGATTCTTATCGCTGGCTCGATGCTCGTGACTTCGAACGCTGTGTGTATAACTACTAACCATGTTTGCCGATTCATGCATTCATTCATTCAAAAAAACTTCATTTCTCTTCCCATTTCCAAAGAATTTAGAGATTTTTCTTTGTAAAATATTTTAGGTTAGAGTGATGGACGCCGAGGAAGATTCACCAAAAGATACGCTTTTAGAATTCGACGAGGAAAGTTGAAAGAGTTAGCATCCTTGGTAGAAGATCCTCGGATTTTAAAACGCTATGGAACTCTTTTAACTCTTCTGAACGCTAACGCTGATGAAGGACTTCTCAAAACTTTCGCTCGCTTTTACGATCCGCCCATCACGCTTCACTTTCCCGATTATCGCCTGATGCCTACTTTGGAAGAGTATGCGATATCCTAGGTATCTCAAGATCGACAAAGTGCCTTTCAATGGTTTGAAGCCATTCCTAAGTCACCAACATTGCAACGATGACTCACTTAAAGAAACTGAGATAGAAAAACCTAACTACCGTGAGGAAAACTCTTAGGATCGACTTCAAAGTTCCTAATGGAGAAGGCTCTCAAATTCTCCGCCGGTAGTATGGTAGCCTTTGAAGCTATTTTAGCTTTACTCATCTACGGATTGGTGTTGTTTCCAACGTCCCAAATTTCGCTGATATCAACGCCATAAGGATCTTTCTCGATTGGAAATCCTGCTCCCACCCTGCTTGGGACACGACGCCTCTATTCATCATAGGAATCATCAAGGAGACGGAACTATCGTGTTGTGTACCTCTGTTTTCAAATGGATTACCTCACACTTGCCTAAATCTCCTATTCCGCGAGAACAAAGACGAGTGGCATTGGTCAAGAAGACTCATGTCTCTTACAAACCATTTATATCCATTGGTATACCTTTAGACAATGAGATGGAAATCATTGAGAAATGTGGAGAATTGCCAACGCATTCTCCATTGGTAATGAAGGAGGAATCAACTACAACCCATTTCTAGCAAGACGCCAATGATATGCAAACTCTAGTAAACCTTTGGTTTTACAAGAAAGCTACTTATCATGAAGGAGAGGATTCTGTGGATTGAAAGCTAGGATGATCAAAGCTGGCATCACATCCGAAGGAAAGAAAAGGAAAGCAAAGAATTGTGTAGCCATGGAAACCTACACTCTTGGGTAAAGAAAAGAGCTAAGGAATTTCAATGCCTTACGCTTATGAGGATCCCATGTTCTCAATTGCTTCCAAATCAACAAATTTTCCGCGGTTGCGGGAGAATACCAAGAAGCCTTCACCAAAATAAGGTTGAGAAAGAAGCTTTGGTACCCTTTAAGCTAACTTGAGAATGAAAACTCAAGAAGCAATTCAAAGATCATGAAAAGACACTACTTCCGTGATGAATGGCTCATGGAGAAAGATGAGAAGATTCGCCAAAAGGATAACGCAATCCGTAGATACGCCAAGGAAAGGAAAAGAAAGCTAAGGAAATGACAACCAGCGATCCCGCCTCCCAACGAGTGGAAGAGAGTCATTAGCGCTTGTAGAAAGCCGAACTAAAAGCTCACTATGGGAAGGAAACTCGTCAAGTCGCATCAAGCCTTTGATCGCCATCCCACCTAAGACGCTTAAAGTTTTTAGTTTGTAATTTTATCATTTATTTTATCATTTGTGTGAGCAATGCTCCAACAAAAACAATTGTTGTAATCTTCCTTCATTAATCAATAAAATTTGTATTTTCCATCCAAATATTTGCCGAAATATCTCTTTAGCATTAAATTCTTTGGAAATTTCTTTTCTTTACAATCATATTCATGCATCATACTTTGCATTTAAGTCTATTGTTTAGAGTCGATACTTTCACGCTTCATACTTTCACGCCTTGAAAAGCTTAAACAGCTCAGATAGAAAGATCGCTGTCGTCCGGCCTTAGAGTTTCTCGACCGCCCACCGACCGAACGCACGATACTAGATCAAAAAGAAGAAAAGTAATGGAAGGATTTGAGTAAGAGAACGTTGAACTCAGAGCACGGTAACAACATTGCAAGAAGAAGTGAGAGACTCACATCTTGGTCAACTCACTTGCCACAACGCAAAGTCAACAAGCAAGATCGAGTAGTCAAAATCAACCAAAGAACTTTAGAGGACACTATCTCTGGCCTTAGCCGTCATAGTCAAGAGTTCATCTTTCAAGATGCGTAAGTTATCCATGGGGAATGCCTTTCAACTTGGCATCGGAGTTCGCCAACCGACTTCTCAAACAATCTCGCTTGAAATACCTACTTTGGAAAGAAAACTCTACTCCGCAACGTGATTAACTTTTCCACAAGTAACGATGTCGCTTCTCAACCAATCATGACGAACCCGCCCGTAGCACGCACTACCTTAGACTAAGAAGTTCATCATACCCGTGCAGAATTCAAACCACGTGGTTCAATGGAAAATCTCCGTGAATGCCTTCAAAATGCACTTTGAGATAAAACGATTCGAGGGAAAGAATTGTTTAGAAAACGCCTGTGATCCGTGCTTAGTTCCTCGCGAAGAATACTCAAGAAAATTCAAAGTCCCCGACTTTGAAAAGCACAAAGGAAACTCCCGTCCGCAAAGTCATCTCACGATGTATGCCAGAAAATGTCTACGCATACAATGAGGATCATCACGCTAATTCACTACTTCCGTGATGGCCCACGGTGCCGCGACCGAAATGGTACATGGGGCTAGATAGCACGAATATCCAAACATTCAATGACCTAGGCAAAGCTTTTGTCCAGCAATACAAAATTAACTTGGATATGGCTCCTGATAGGGATCAACTCCGCTCCATGTCTCAAAAGGAAAGAGAGACATTCAAGGAATATGCGCAACGATGGAGAGAAATTGCTGCCCAAGTCAACCCACCATTGAAAGAGAAGGAGATGACTAAGGTATTTTTGAATACTCTAGGCTCATTCTACTATGAGCGAATGATCGCTAGCGCTCCCGGAGATTTCACTGAGATGGCGAGCATGGAATACGAGAAGAGGGGTCGAACCGACGCCTAATCAAGGAAGGTGATCTTCTAGTGGAACTAGAAAAGTTGGAACCGGTTTCCCAAAGAAAAAGAACATGACGAGGAATGGTATCCCGAGGAAACCACGTAATAATGATTCAACAACCATGTAGCTACCATAGCACCCCCGCCAACACAACTCAAACACGTGAATTGCCCGCAATTTCAACAAAACCAACAAACTCAACAGCCTCGCCAACAGCTCAAGACTATAATAATCAAATCAGACGCCTCGGTCACCTACCGACCCGATTCCAATGACGCATACGAACTTTACCCGCTACCGATTGAAAGGAATCTAATACGATAAGGTTACCACCGTTCCCGAAAAATTACCATGGTGGTACAATAGACGTGATCTTGCCCTTTTCACCAAGGGCACCAGCCATGACCCGAACATTGCATAGCATTAAAGGCGTATACGGTTAGTAGGGACTAATCTTCTTCCTTCAAGAATACGAGCCCAAACGCAAGCCAATCCACTTCCAACATGCTGGCACCTCGAAGTTTGATATCGAGAATACAGACAGTATCTCGTCATGCACGTAAACCCGATCAAAGGAAACTTGGTGCATCTTCATGAAGCATACAAGACCATGAGCACCTTCACTAAGCATGATTACACACTTGCAAGATCCGCCTCCCGTATTCAAGGATGTTCCACCATAAGAGCGTATATCCAACATTTGTTAGACATTGGTTTACAAGTTTACTAAATAGAGATGACCATGACGAATACAATAGGGCATTTTCTCGCATGAGCTTTAGTCTCGTGATATCAACTCGAAAAACTCAAGTAAACGCTAGATCCCTTGTTTCAACATAGCCGAGCATGTGGAGATCGCACAATGGTTCCAAGATTCAACATCTCCTTTGGTAATTTGCCCACCCGGCCCGTCTGTGCAGCCTACCAGAGCAATTCCTTACCAGCTCAATGCAACCATGATAGAGGATGGGAAGAGAAACCCATGCCTACACTTCCAAACTAATGTCAATATAACAAATCGGACGAGTAACGCCATGGACGAGTGCACACCCATTGCCACCAAGACCGCCTAGCCCCGCTGTCAAACAAAACCCGCTAACATATCTTCCGAGAATCCTCGCAACGATTCCCATTGTTAACCTAGTACAAACATTGGTTCTAACGATGGAACCAACATCAACCTCGACTTTGAAGAGATACTAAACCGATCAAGAAAAGCTAATATCGAGTCGTAGATCAACTATGTGCACTTCAAAAATTTCAATATTGTCTTTACTCCTTAACTCAAGCTCACCGAGAAGCTTTGATGAGAGTACTAGACTGGCTTATGTGGATCACGATGTGACTACGATCGCTTGAGGATCGCTCCAACATAACACCGCAATAACTGAGTTTTAGTGACGAGGAACTTCCTAAGAAGGAAAGATCACAACTTGGCCTTGCACATCTCGATGATTTGCCCGATTCCCTATCCAATGTATTGTGGATACGGGTTCATCTTTAAATGTAATGCCAAAATGACGCCGCTCGCTTAGCTTACAAAGGAACGCCAATGAAGTTCAACGACATAATAGTAAGAGCTTTCGATGGATCAAGGAAGTCGCTATTGGGGAAGTTGATCTCCGATGACAATTGGCCCGACACTTTCCAAATTACATTCCAAGTCATGGACGACTACTTGCTTACGCTGTTTACTAGGAAGACCTTGATCCACGAAGCAGAGCAAGAATTTCTACTCCATCGAAATTAAAATTCACGGTCAATGGAAAGTTGGTAACCATCGGTGAACAAGCTTTTGCTGTGAGTCATTTGTCCGCTTTCTTTCATCACCGCTAATGACGTCAAGGGACACATCTCCCGTAAAATCCGTTAGAAGATGAATCAAAGAAAAAAACAGATCATCTATCTCTTCATATAAAGAAGCGGCACAGATTGTGAAAGATGGCAATACTAAGGATGGGGAAGTTATCAAACCCACAACAACGAACAAAAGCCGACTCGGTTCACACCGTATTCTGAACAAACCAGGATGAAGCACTTCCCGATCAAGGAAGTATTTCATAGTGGAGGTTTTAAACCCCGCTCCGCAAGAGGTTAATGTTGTAACCATTGAAGAGGATGAAACGATCCATCTGAATCAAGAGTGGAGCACTTATTTGAATAGCCCCGAATATGTGTCTCAAGAGGAATCATATGCACCGATCGTCAATTCAAAGACATGTCCTTGCAAAGAACGTGAAAATCCGCCACCCCTCAGCCGAAATTTGGGATACCTGGGAGAACCGAGTGGTAAATTTGACTACATGGTAAAGTATATCGCCGTAAAGTTCAAAAACCGGATCAAGATATCCAACCTACGGACGGGTGATGACTTTGAATACCCTAGTCAATCAAAAGAGGAATACTGCCTTCTCAACTTAATCAAGAAATCGAGATCCCAAACGAAGATCTCGCTTCAACACGCCTTTGGATTTCACCAAGCCGTAACCTGTTATCACTACATCAACATGATCACTAAGATCAAGAGTATGATCGTGATACGATGAAAGTGTCGCCGACAACGAGTCTCTTCACCGTAAGACCGAAGGAACATCCTCAAGATTCAACACAAAGATCAACAGAAGTACGTTATATCTCATACTTCCGATCGTTAATCAAGAAGATCGCTTTAGCAGACACAAAAGGCAAGGGCCATCGCCCGTAGTCTTCAAAGCTCGCCACCAAGAATCAAAGTCTACTCAAGGGTTAAACCAAGCGGAAAATTACTCGAGTACCTCGACTTCCAAGGAGTTCACATTACCGGAAACCCGCTGAAGTTAGACTAATGTTCATAGCTCTAAGTAGTTTATTTTTGCTTTTGTTTTGAACTCGCTCGCCCAAAGCTAAGAGATGTTTTAGGGCTTAGCTTTTAAATAATTTCTCTTTATCTTGCCCAAGATAAATGAGTTTGTATTTTAGGCCTGCTCATATTGTGAATCATAAATAAAACGCTTGTTTTGTTTCCACACTGTTTATTTTCATTTTTACCTTTCCTGAAATGATAATCCTAAAAAACACAATAAAAAAAAAATCTTCAAAAAAAAAAAACATAATGAAAAAATTAATCTGCATACACTTTCACATTAACTTTCTTCAAAAAAAAATGATGATAAAAACTTTTTTTTTTTTTAATCAAACATAAATCAAAAATGCAGATTAAACAGATGGACAAATCCATTGAAAGCAGTAACTCTACGCTCTTTCTCAACTCTGAAATCCCCTATGAAGTCACTGAGGAAGAAGTTGAAGAAGAGATCCCCGATGAAATTTCTCGACTACTTAAGCACGAGGAAAGGATCATTCAGCCTCACAAAGAACCTCTAGAAGCAATCAACTTGGGTTCTGAGGAAGATAAAAAAGAAGTAAATATTGGAGCTTCACTCAACAGTAGTGTCAAAGGCAAACTGATAAATCTTCTCAAAGAATATGTTGATGTGTTCTTGGTCCTACCAGATATGCCGGGTTTAGATACCAAAGATCGGAGCATCACTTGCCATTAAGACCAGAGTGTCCGCCAGTTAAGTAGAAACTGAGGAGAGTTCACCCTGAAATGGCCGACAAAATCAAAAAGGAAGTTCAAAAGCAGCTCTCCGGCTCTCACATTTCGAATATCCTCAATGGCTAGCCAACATAGTACCCTGCTCCAAGAAAGATGGAAAGGTCGAATGCGTGTTGACTAATGACTTAAACAAACAAAAGACGATTTCCCATCATCGATATCGACATGCTAGTGGATAGCACCGTAAAATTCAATGTCTTTTCCTTCATGGACGGTTTCTCTCGGTTACAACCGATCGTAATGGCTCCAAGACATGGAGAAGACATCTTCATCACGCCGTAAGCACCTTTTGCTACAAAGTAATGCCATTTGATTAAAGAATGCGCTACTTACCGTGAGGGCAATGACTACTCTTCCATGACATGATGCACAAAGAGATCAAGTCCACGTGGACATGATAGCAAAGTCTGACATCAAGAAGAGCATATAGACTATCTCTTAAAGTTGTTTCAACGACTAAGGAAATTTCAGCTCACTCGAATCCTAACAAATGCACCTGGGGTAAGGTCGAAAACTCCTAGGTTCATTGTCAACAAAAGGAATTGAAGTTGACCCCGACAAAGTCAAGGCTATTCAGAAATGCCTACGCCACGCACGGAAAAGCAAGTAAGAGGATTTCTTGACGATTGAATTACATCTCCATTTATCTCTCGATGACCGCTACTTGCCGATATTCAAGCTTTCCCAAAGATCAAAAGGTTGTGTGGACACCGATTGTCAAAAAGCATTCGACAAGATCAAGGAATACTTGTCGAACCACCAATACCGATCCCTCCAAAGGGAAGGAAGACCATTGATCATATACCCACTGCACTAGAAGAGTCCATGGGTCGTGATTGGACAAAGAAGACGAAACCTGAAGAAGGAGCATGCCATCTACTACCCGAGTAAGAAATTCACAGACTGCGGAAACTCTTATCCATGCTCGAGAAAACATGTTGTGCTTTGTGTGGCTTCAAAACGCCTTCGCCAAGACATGATCAATCACACGACTTGGTTAATCTCCAAATGGATCCGATCAAGTACGCCTTTGAAAAGCCCGCCTTAACCGGAGAATCGCCGATGGCGTATGCTACTATCCGAATATGACATCCAATATCGCACCTAGAAAGCGGTTAGAATCTTCGCCGATCACTTGGCTCATCAACCACCAACGAATACCAATCTCAAATTTGACTTCCCTGACGAGGATGTTATGTACTTGAAGATGAAAGATTGTACGAACCACACGGAGAAGGACCAGATCCGTAATCCGAGATGGGGTTTAGTCTTTGATGGAGCAAATAATCTTTGGCAATGGAATTGGGGCACATCATCACTCCGAGGGTTCTCATATCTGCTTTCCGCCGATTGCTATTCGATTGCACCAATACATAATATGAAGCATGCATCATGGGTATCAAGAAGCTATCGACTTAAGGATCAAGATCCTGACATATATGGAGATCAGCCCTTGTGATCAATCAAATCAAAGACAAGTATGAAACTCATCATCTTGGTCTAATTCCCTACAGGGATTATGCGAGACGATTGTTGACTTTCTTCAACAAAGTAGAACTGCATCATATCCCTCGAGATCAAAATCGCATGGCAGACGCCTTGGCTACTTTATCTTCCATGTTCAAAGTCAACGATTGGAATGATATGCCCAGAATCCGTATCAGACGCCTGGAAAGACCTGCATATGTGTTTGCAACAGAAGCAATCTTTGATGATAAACCGTGGTTCTACGACATCAAGCGTTTCCTTCAAACACGAGAGTACCCACTCGGGGCATCGTACAAAGATAAGAAAACTCTAAGGAGGCTTTCCAGGAATTTCTTCCTCAATGAAGATGTTCTATACAAAAGAAACTTCGATATGGTTCTGCTCAGATGCGTCGACAGACAAGAAGCAGACACGATCATCCATGAAGGGCCTTTGGAACCCATTCAAATGGGCATGCAATGTCTAGAAAAATCTTGAGAGCAGGATACTATTGGATAACAATGGAATCTCGATTGTCAAACACGCCAAAAGATGTCACAAGTGCCGATCTACGCAGAAGATCCATGTGCCACCGACTCTACTCAACGCTCTCTCCTCCGTGGCCTTTCTCCATGTGGGCATCGACATGATTGGAATGATTGAACCAAAAGCATCCAACGGACATCGCTTCATTCTAGTGGCTATTGATTACTTCACCAAATGGGTCAAGCAAGATTCACGCCAACGTCACAAGACAAGTGGTTGTGAGGTTCATTAAGAACAACCTCATTTGCCGATATGGAGTTCCAAGCAAGATCATTACGCATAATGGATCAAACTTAACAACAAAATGATGAAGGAATGTGTGAGGAATTCAAGATCGAGCATCATAACTCATCTCCTTACCGCCAAAGATGAACGCGCCGTTGAAGCCGCCAACAAGAACATCAAAAGATCGTAAGATGGTCATCACTTACAAAGACCGCACGAATGTGCCATTTGCTCGCATGGATATCGTATCAAGACGCACTTCAACAGGGCAACTCTTTTTCTCTAGTATACGGCATGGAAGCAAAGGTTCGTAGAAGTTGAAATCCCATCAATGAGAGTTCTCATGGAAACTAAGCTATCTGAGGCCGACTGGTGCCAAAGCAGATACAACCAACTGAACTTGATTGAAGAAAAGCGCCTGACCGCTCTGTGTCACAGACAACGCTATCAAAAAAGAATGAAGAAAGCTTTCGACAAGAAGGTCCGACCTCGTGAATTCGAGAAGGCGACCTGCGGTTAAAAAGATTCTCTTTTCAACCGATTCTAGGGCAAATGGACCCTAATTACGAAGGCCCATACATCGTCAAAAGAAGCTCTCTCGGCGGTGCTATGACTCACAACCATGGACGGTGATGAACTCCCACATCCTCGTGAATGCCGACGCAGTCAAAAAATACTTTGTCTAAAAACAAAAAACAGCCGGTAAGTCGAAACCGAAAAGGGAGGCTTAGGCAAAATGAGCGCCTCGGTGGATTGAAACCTAAAAGGCGATCCAGCAAAAATTAGAGACAATAAAAAATTATCCCGATAGATTGAAAACCTCGAAAAGGCAATCTAGGCAAAAACAAGGATACAAAATGACAAAGTAATCGAAATGTATTCAATTACTCAAGAATTTTCCATCAACGGATCTTCAATTAACTTTTTCAAGCAACAAACACTTTGATTCAAAGTTGTTAGGATAATAGCGTTATTTGCTTTCAATGTAGCCTTTTCCCAATAAATTATCATTTCCAACTTTTGTAATAGTTCATGGAATCACGATTTGGTCGATTACCATTCTATCAATAAATTTGAGCCTTGTGCTTTTGTTTGCAATTCCTACTTTATTCTGCTTTGCAAAATAACGATTTTATTGTGAAAATCACTTTTGAAACTAAAATGTTTTAAATGAATTTTTACTTCAAAATTTTGAAACAAAAAAAGCAAAAATGTTTCCTTTGAACTATGAACACGGAAAGAACTTCAACGCTCCAAGAATGTTTCGATCTCCTCAAGGATAAAACAACTGCTACAATGCTTTTCTCCTCAAGAAATCATCAAAGGACGGTATTCTTATTCCAAAAAGAATCCCCACCAAGTTGCAATGAAGTGCCTTTCTCGAAAGTTTAAAGCCTGCAACTCAAATTCTTCATTAGTGAACATCGGCACCAGTGCTGCAATTTTCACCAAGTATTTGTTCGAACTGTGACGCGGTCCTTTTCCCAAATATCTCTTTAGTGTCTTTGTCAAGTATTGTTAGCATGCATATAACATTCATGACATTCATACATAATAGCATCTCATTGCATTTTTGCATCTCAAAATGTTTGCTTCCAAATCACTGGTGTAAGTCACACTTACTCATGTAAATACAAGTCTGTCCCCAGTAGAATATCTCCAAATAGAAAAAAATACATCTTTTCCCCAACGGAGTATTCCCAAGCAGAGAAATGCATTTTCTTCTCTCCACCACATTCCCCAGCTGAGATCATTCCTCATTTGGGAACAATGTCTTGATTGGCTTTTTCTTTCCAGCCTTGTCCTCGGATAGAACCCGCCTATAATCAACAAAGCATAAGCAATAGCCTCATTGTCCGAGCCGCTTATTTTCATTCCTCAACATTGTCAAAAGGTTTGTTCTCAACAAGGCCAATCACGACAATTCAAAGATCCCCACAGCTTGTCTTTCGTCAAAAAGAAAACCCTGTCTCTAATCAAATGCCCGATCTTCTCAAAAGAGAGATCCTTGGCAAGATTTTATCCAAGAAAGTAGAAACTCATTGAGTTCGCTTTTCACTGTCTGTTATTCACAAAGTCGAATACACAATGTTCTAAAAGATTTACCTTGTTATAGTTATCACTTTGTCGATAATTGGTAATATCTTTAAAACTCATTTTGAGGTCTCGTTCGTCATTTGTTTGATATCACAAAGTTGAATGCATAGCAAATTTTTCTCAAGATTTACCTTGTTATAGTTATCACTACCGATAATTGGTAATATCTTCTAACTCATTACCATGAACTATCACAAATGATAATTGGTAATATCATTTTCACTTACCTTAAACATTGTCACAAGGTCGGTAATAACTTTGTTTCAAAGTGAAAACAGATATTCACATTTTTGTGAATCTTTCTTTCCCCAAAGAGGATGTATCCACAAATTTCCCCACCATGTCATTTCTTTGATTTTCTCGAGGAACTTTTTCAATCATTTTGCATCATCCGCATCTTTTGGTATCTTAGGTCCAAAATTTATGATTTCGATATTTAAGTCTCTTTACACCTATCAAAACGAAGATATTCATCTTCATCTCTCGTGTTAAAGAAACTTAAATAAGATTCGTTATACCCCAAATTTTGACCTAATATACCACCTTACATTTGCATCATTTGCATAACTAACAATTCGCATAAAGATTAATCGTGGATTTCATGTCAAAATTAGGGTTTCATCGATTTTCATCTGATTCAAGAGGCAATCAATTAGGGTTTGAGTTTCTCTCACCTCATTTTATCTATCTTAATCAAATATCAGCCTTCAATCTTTAGATATCCATTTTTTCTCATAGATCAATCGAGGATCGACCAATTAGGGTTTTGATCAGGCAGGAATTTTCTCTGACTTTTTGAGCAAGAAATGACTTTTTTTGGATAGAGATTGGTCATTATATCTTAGATACAACATCTTGACCTAATTTCTGGATTCAGAACATCACAAAAGTTCACAGACTTCATCAGTCAATTTCTGAAACATCTGATGAATTTTCATCACATTTAAAAGTCAAACTTTGACTTTTGGTCAAATTTTCAAAACAAAACTTTTTCCATCATCAAAATACTTCAAATGATCCATCATGATCATAAAAATCAAAGAATTTGAAAAGTCAACAAAAGTCAAAGTTTTCATACTTAGAAAATTTTCTAAGTGTTGAAATTTCTTATTTTTCCAAACTTCATGCCATTTTTTCACCTAGTTCCAATTTGAATTTGAAAAAACTCAAAACATGAAAGTTGTAGCTTGTGAAACAAGCTTCAAAATGTCCAAGAACTCTCAAATCCATGGAGTCTAGCCATACTTTTGAAATTGAAACATAAGGCTCCATGAAACTTGATTTTCAAAATCCAAAACTTCAATTATAGGTCATTTTATGCTTTCTTCATCTAGAAGCAATCTAACCTTGCCAAATGGATGATTGAACTGATAAATATCAGTTAGAGGTAATAATTGAGAGGATTGGATCAAATTGTAAAATGAGCACATGGTGAAAAAGGAAGTTTTTTTGGCAAATACCATTCTTGCCTCTAAGTTATCTTTGATTTTCCAAAAGCATTGTACTCTTTGCCTAACATTTCGAACTTGTTGCCTATAAATAGATCACAAATTCAAGTCCAAAACCACACCAAAGCAAATGCAAGATCATGCTTTCACTCTACTTTCTTCAAAATCAAGCAATTTAGTGCAAAGTGAGAAATATTGCATTTTTGAAATTTAGTTAAAACCAGGTTGATCTTTGGTGTCAAACACATTCCATGATCATTATCAAACTTGTTTATAACTTAAAATCAAACTGAAATCAAGCCAAAACCAGTTTTCAAACTTCCAAAACTGCCTTATGGATCGAATTTGAAGCTAGGCTTGATCAAATCATGTTCTAATCATTCTAACACCTTCAATATACATCATAAGGATGATTCAAAACATAAACAACAATCATAATGTGTTTTCCATCGAATTCGAGTTTCTATTTCTGAGTTGTGCAGGTGGACTTGGCTGGAACGATTTGAGGTGATTTGAAGCAAGCATACCATTCACACAGCTTCCATACATGCCGATGGTGCTCAAATGATCCACAAACAAGCTCTGGAAACACTCTTGCACCAATTCGATTCTCACTTTCATGTATGAACACCAACTTCGAACTCTATGATTCTTTCATCAATTGAAAAAACTCATGGCTTTTGTTCCACACATAACGATCAATAACCCTCAATAAAATCAAAGAATCATTAAACATACGTCATTTAATTTGAAAAATCAGTTTTAGGGTTCTTAGCATTTTCCAGAAATTCAATTGAGTTAGACTAAATATAAATGCAATTAACAAGTACCATCGTGTTCGTGATGAAAAAACGAGCAAGTTTCATTTTTACATCATTGATTTTCATTGAGAAACGAAGATGGTAGCTTGGATCATGATTTCTGAAAATCAAAACATGAAGAACAGATGCGCGCGTGTTCTTGATCTTTTTCAAATTCAAAAATTCCAATCTCATATCAACACGTGTTCTAGTCCACTAAACACCAAGGCGCGTTTGTCCCAGTGGTAGCTTGTTTGCTCTTAAGTTTCTCTGCCACGTGTGTCACCCTTTGGTCATGGGTTCAACTCCCATCAGGACCATTTCTTTTTCAAACTTTCCAATTTTTCATGTTTTTTTACAAAACTTTCACAATTTGTTTGACCAATCAAAACTCCTTATTTTAAGGTGATTTTTTGAAAACTTGTCTATAAATACATTTATTTTATGATAGTGCAAAAATTTTCAGAAAAAAACTTTCATCTGATCATATTTTAATCGAGCCGAAAACGACGTCCTGAACACTTTTTCAAACCTCCTTTAAAGTGAATTTTTCAAGTTTTCGACTTCCGATTTTTTTCAAAACTTCTCATAAATGAACCTCACATTTCAAAACATTTTTCAAATCATTTTTCAAAACATTTCATCAAAACTTACATCTTTTACCACAATCGATCCGATTTAAACGATAAAATCAAATTCGTTTTCTCTCGAATTTCTCAATCGACAATGGGCCACCCTTATGGTGTAAGTCCCAACTTTATGTACATACTTAGTTTTACTTGTACATACACAAATCATCATTGTCAATATTCAAACATAAACAAATTTTTTCGTTTGTTTTCATTCGTTTGTTTATACACCGACACCATTGGTATTGAAAGGAGCATTATTCCCTATAACATTCTTCTATGTACATAATATTTCTTTGTACATATCAAAAACTCTTCAAACACATACAATTTTTATCCGTACATAACATGATACTTTTATACTCAAGTACGCATAAACTCGATCGCTTGTTTTTCATTTCACTTGTGTATACACAAACCAACATTCTTTATGTACATACATCTTTTCCTTGTACATATCAATTTCTTTTCATACAAAACTTTTATCCGTACATAACATGATACCTTTTACGATAAACTTTGATCGTCGTTTCGCTTCGCCTCAGATATATACAATACCATTGGTATTGAAAGGAACATTATTCCTCGTGAAACTCTTTCAAACCAATGGGCCTCCCTTATGGTGTAAGTCCCAACCCCCTATGTACATCCATCTTTCTCAGTACATAAATACTGCTCGTGTACATATTCACTTCCTTGTACACAATTCAAACTTGTAAATAATCAAGTTACGCTGCTTTTAAATGTTCGCTTCACGTACACTTGTTTATATTTCCTAAACCGCTATAAATAAAAATCATTGCATTGTTTATATTTCCTTCATAAACTCCCGTGAATACATATCACACACACACACTTGTTTATACAACTGCCTAATTATAACATAACAAACCTAACCAATAGGTTCCCCATTGTAGCCTCCGCTTGGGCTTCAGAGACAATTCATCACCAAGATGAGTTAGCCTCCGCTAGGCTTCATATAAGACAACACCCCTGCTGAGTTAGCCTCCTCTTGGGCTTGCTCAAAAGAACTCCTCATTGAGTTTAGCCTTATCTTGGGCATCATACAATGAAAGAGATAGGAAATCTCTTAACACCTCCTATTGGGCTTCCAATACAAAGAATCACCCACGCTAAGATAGAACCTCGAAGGATGGTTTCCGTGAAATCACTTTCAAATCCCCAGAGTAAAATTTCCTGAAATTGCTCTTATTCAAAAAGGATGGTTTCTGTGAAATCCTTTTAACACAAAGCCGCCATACCCTATAGCTTCCTCTTGAGCTTCATACAAGGACCCTCGATGACCCTCAGAATGCCTCATCTTGGGCTAACAATACAAGGACCCATGGGCTTCTTAAAAGCATCCCCTTAATCCAATCAATTTCTCCTTGAGATTTAGACATCTATCATCTCTATGGAAGAAATATCTCATCTATCACATCACATACAGTCAAAAAAACTTTTCAAACTCTATTTCAAACTATTTTCAAACAAAAACATCTTTCTTAAATGTAAGTGGTAACGCTTGTACACTCAAGCAAAACACCCAATACTTACAGTTAAAGATTCAATCTTTTTTTCAAACATCTTTCTTAAACATGTAAGTGGTAACGCTTGTACACTCAAGCAAAGCACCTAATGCTTACGATGAAAGATTTTAATCAGTCAAACCTTTCAAAAATGTATGTGATGAAATATATTAGATACATTTTTCATTAAGATGACATTTGTCTGTCTCTTACTAACATCCCGTTACTTTCCACTAGCATAAGTGGGAACTACGATTGCTCTGACTTTCTCAACATCCTTTTGAGAATACGTAGGCACAAGGTCTCATCCTTGCCGAGCAAATTTCTTTCTCCCTCAGACCAAATAAATCATAGAACCCTATAGATCCGAGCTACAAATGATTCCCACTAGGGATATGTATAGATCCACAGATCTTTGCGAGCACAATAATAACAAAACCTAGAATCCTTCATAATCTATCTTCTTAAAATCCCAAAGGAGAAACTTTCCCAATCATAGAAATAGCAAATAAAACACACAAACATATTCATATATAAAAGCTATAGATAACTATATATATTTAGGGTGCTCCATCTATTCCCTTTATATAACAATCCCCCTTACTCAGAATCTCCCCAATGCGTTGAGTCTAGTTTGCGCTAGTCCTTACGCATACCAATATCAATTGAGGGTATTTCAGCTTTCCCCTTTTTCAAAATCATTAAATCATCTTTCTTGTGTTGAAAATAATAAAGCTTGATGCTCGCGGCATCTTTATAAACAAATCAAAAGATTAAATCGTTTCGAGCCAGAGAATCCGAACTCACGTTCGCATCCTCTAGAGCGTCACCTTTTAACGCGAACAGGCTTCCAATACAAAGAATCACCCGCGCTAGGATAGAACCCTGAGAGTATAATTTCCCAGTGAAATTGCTATTAATCCTAAGAGGATGGTTTCCCGGTGAAATCCCTCTTAAAGCTAAAGCCAGCTATACCCTATAGCTTCCTCTTGAGCTTTATACAAGGACCCTCGATGACCTCGACGACCTCTAATGCCTCCTCTTGGGCTAACAATACAAGGACCCCGGCTTAAAAGCATCCCCCTAATCCAATCAATTTCTCCTCGAGGTTTAGACGTTTATCATCTCTATGGAAGAAGTATCTCATCTATTACATCACATACAATCAAAAACTTTTCAAACACTTTTCAAACAAAAACATCTCTTAATCGTAAGTCGTAACGCTTGTACACTCAAGCAAAACACCCAATGCTTACAATTAAAAGATTCAATCATCTTTTTCAAACATCTTTCTAAAACTCGTAAGTGGTAATGCTTGTATACTCAAGCAAAACACCTATAACTTACGATGAAAGATTTCAATCAACCAACCTTTCAAAATGTATGTGATGAAATAGATTAGATACATTTTTCATTAAGATGACATTTGTCTTTGTCTCTTAACAACATCCCGTTGCTTCCACTAGCATAAGTGGGAACTACGATTGCTCTGACTTTCTCAACATCCCTTTGAGAATACGTAGGCACAAGGTCTCATCCTTGGCGAGCAAATTTCTTTCTCCCTCAGACCAAACAAACTATAGATCCCTTTAGATCCGAGCTACAAATGCTGATTCCATTAGGGATGTATGCGTAAGATCCCAATGATCTTTATGAGCACAATAATAACAAAACCTAGGATCCCACATAATCTATCCTTCTTAAAATCCAAAGGAGAAACTTTCCCAATCATAGAAATAGCAATTAAAACACACAAACATATCAAACATATTCATATATAAAGCTATAGATAACTATATATATTTAGGGTGCTCCATCTATTCCCTTTATATAACAAACCCCTTACCCGGAATCTCCCCAATGCGTATGCCTAGTTTGCGCTAGTCGTAATGCATATCATATCAATTGAGGGTATTAACAGCTTTCCCCTTTTTCATAATCATTTTTCTTGTGTTGAAAATAATAAAGCTTGATGCTCGGCATCTTTATAAACAAATCAAAGAGTAAATCGTTTCGAGCCGAGAACCGAATCATATTCGATTCCCTAGCGCCACTTTTAATGCGAATGTAAAAAATGGCGACTGCTGGGGAGTATGCTAAATTTTGATTTTCAAAAAATGTGACTCGCCAAGAACATCAAGCTTTTTGTTTTCAAAAGAAAAAGAGGGGTTAAGCTTTCATATGTGCATATGTTTGTTTTTCTTTATTGTGTGTTTTCGCGATTTCATCTGATGGAAAGAAATCCTAACCCGGATTTAAGAAACATTTTAAGATCTAGGTGGGGTATAATCCTATTAACTTGTGAGAAGTCTCAGATTTACGGAGTTAATTTGAGATCCTCTCTCTGGAGGTTGTCTTGGGAGTATTTGTGTTTAGCAAGTATTTGCAAAGACATTTTGCTTTCAAGAGAACTAACTAAGGTCGAGTGGTCAGAGAACACATAACCCATCCCTGCCATTTAGGATGTAGTGCGTAAATTATTCAGCGTAAGCTTAGAATAATTGTCATGCGAGACTACGATTAGGCGAGTTTTTCTTGAAAAATATTATTGGGCTTCGAGTATTCAACAACCGATAATATTTCAAAGAGAAGCGTTGAGTCAGTATTCTTAGTAGAACCTGCTTACGATGAATAAGCCCTTAGAACTTACCCACGCTTGATTCTTATCGTTGGCCTCATGCTCGTGACTTCGAACGCTTGACCGTGTATAACTACTAACCATGTTTGTAGTATTCATGCATTCATTCAAAACTTCATTTCTCTTCCCATTTCCAAAGAATTTAGAGATTTTTCTTTGTAAATATTTTAGGTTAGAGTGATGGACGCCGAGGAAGATTCACCAAGAAATACAGCTTTAGGATTCTCGATGTGGGAAAGTTAAAGAGTTAGCATCCTTGGTAGAAGATCCCTCGGATTTCGAAAACGCTATGGAAATCTTTTAATCGTCCCGAACACTAACGTTGATGAAGGACTTCTCAAAACTTTCGTTCAGTTTTACGATCTCGCCTATCGTTGTTTCACTTTCCCGACTATCAGTTGATGCCTACTTTGGAAGAGTACACACACATCCTAGGTATCTCAAGATTACATAAGGTGCCTTTCAATGGTTTGGAAGCCATTCCTAAGTCACCAGTCATTGCAACAATGACTCACTTAAAGAAATCTGAGATAGACAAAAACCTAACTACCAAAGGAAAACTCTTAGGACTAACTTCAAAGTTCCTAATGGAGAAGGCTCTTAAATTCTCCTCGGTAGTATGGTAGCCTTTGAAGCTATTTTAGCTTTACTCATCTATGGATTGGTGTTGTTCCCCAACGTCCCAAGTTTCGTTGATATCAACGCCATAAGGATCTTTCTGATTGGAAATCCCATTCCCACTTTGCTTGGTGACACTCATTTCTCCATTCATCATAGGAATCATCAAGGAGATGGAACTATCGTGTGTTGTGTACCTCTGTTCTTCAAATGGATTGTCTCACACTTGCCTAAATCTCCTATCTTCCGCGAAAACAAAGATGATTGGCATTGGTCAAGAAGACTCATGTCTCTTACAAACGACGATATCCATTGGTATACCTTGGCAGACAATGAGATAGAAATCATTGAAAGTTGTGGAGAATTTGCCAACGTACCTCTCATCGGTACAAAAGGAGGAATCAACTACAAACCATTCTTGGCGAGACGTCAACTCGGGTATGCAAACTCTAGTAAACCTCTTAGTTTTACAGTAGAAAGCTACTTTTATCATGAGGGGGAGGATTCTCAAGGATTGAAAGCCAGAATGATCAGAGCTTGGCATCACATCCGAAGGAAGGAAAAAGGTAATGCAAGGAATTGTGTAGCCATGGAAATCTACACTTCTTGGGTAAAGAAGAGAGCGAAGGAATTCCGAATGCCTTATGCTTACGAGGAACCCATGTTTTCAACAGCTTCCAGATCAACAATTTTTCCCGTTGAGACTATGGGAGAATACCAAGAAGCTTTGGCCAAGATGAGGCTAGAGAAGGAGGCTTTGGAAGACAAGTTCTTTAAGGCTGATCTCGAAAACGAAAAGCTCAAGAAGCAAGTCAAAGATCATGAAAAGACGCTTTACTTCCAAGATGAATGGCTCATGGAGAAAGATGAGAAGATTCGTCAGAAAGATAACGCGATCAAAAGATACATCAAAGAAAGAAAAAGAAAGCATGAGGAAATGACAACCAGCGATCCTGCTCCTGACGAGTGGAAGAAAGTCATCAGCAAGCTAAAAGCCGAGAAAGCTGAACTGAAAGCTCACTATGGGAAGGAGATCCTGAAGTTGAAGCTACATCAAGCCTTTGGATCTTCATCCGACGAGGACGATTAATTAAGTTTAGATTGTAATTTTACCATTTATTTTATCATTGTATGAGCTATGCTCAAAAACAAAAATTGTTGTAATCTTCTTTCAATAATCAATAAAAATAAGCGTTTCCATCCAAATATTTGCCGTAAATTTCTTTAGCATAAATTCTTTGAAATTATTTTCTCTGATTCATAACCATGCATCATACTTTGCATATCGAGTTTATTGTTTAGAGTCTTATCTTTGGAATTTTTCCAAAAGAGAAAGATCGCTGTCGTCGCGCCTTAGAGTTTCTCGACCACGCCCACACCCGACTCGCATACAATACTGCTCAAAAAGAAGGAAAATAATGGAAGGTTTTGAGCAAGAAAATGTTGAGTCAGAGTACAGGACAACACTCCAAGAGGAGGTGGAGAGACTCACTTTGGTAAGTTCGTTATAATCAAGCAAAGTCGAAGCAACATTGAGCACCAAAATCGTTTACGATTTCGTAGATTACTACTACTCCAGCTTCAATCATGGCTAGTAGTTCACTCTTCAAGATACCGAAGGTTATCCATGGGCATGCTTTTCAACTCGCATCGGGTTTCGCCAACTTATTGTGTACAAACGACCACGTTTGAGGTTCCTACTTTACAGAACTCAACGCTTGCTCCGCAGCATGGAGTAACCTTTCCGCAAGTCACTATGACGGTTTCTCAACCGATCATGACAAACTCAGCTTCTGTAGTTCACACTACTGCAGACGAAGAAGTCTATCATAATCCAGGCGACAACACGAATCCTCGTGGCCAGATGGATAATCTCCAAGAACAACTCCATAAGATGCAGCTTGAGATTAAAACAATCCGTGGAAAGGAATTGTTTGGGAAGAACGCCCATGATTTGTGCCTAGTTCCTCGCGTAAGGATACCCGCAAAGTTCAAAGTCCCTGACTTTGAAAAGTATAAAGGAAATTCCTGCCCGCAGAGTCATCTTACGATGTACGCTAGGAAAATGTCTACGTACAACGACAATCACCAATTGCTAATTCACTATTTCCAAGACAGTCTCACCGGTGCTGCACTGAAATGGTACATGGGACTAGACAGCACGAATATCCAAACATTGAATGATTTAGGCGAAGCCTTTGTCCAGCAATTCAAATTTAACTTGGACATGGCTCCAGATCGGGATCAACTCCGCTCCATGTCTCAGAGGGAAAAAGAGACATTCAAAGAGTACGCCCAACGTTGGAGGGAAATTGCGGCCCAAGTCAACCCACCGTTAGAGGAGAAGGAAATGACCAAGGTTTTCTTAAACACTCTTGGCCCATTTTACTACGAACGAATGATCGCCAGCGCTCCCGGAGATTTCACCGAGATGGTAAGCATGGGAATGCGGCTAGAGGAAGGAGTTCGAACAGGACGCCTTGTCAAAGAAATAGGATCTTCTAGTGGAACTAAGAGGATTGGAACCAGTTTTCCAAAGAAAAAGGAACATGACATAGAAATGGTATCCCGGGGGAAACCACGAAAGAATGTTAGCCGAAAACAACAGGTAGCTGCCATAGCACCCACTGTTAATACAAGTCCAAATACAGGAATTGCTCCGCAGTTCCAAAGAAGCTCAATACCGATGTACAGTGCTCGCAGCTCAACAATCGAACTGCGCCTGTGGTCTCGCAATTTGATCCAATTCATGACGCATACGTAACTATATCCTGCATTAATAGAAAGGAATCTTGTGCAAACAAGGTCACCACCCCCGGTACCAGAAAAATTACCATGGTGGTATAAAGCAGACGCATCTTGCCCTTTTCATCAAGGGGCACCAGGTCATGATCTTGAGCATTGCATCGCCCTAAAAGCTGAAGTACAAAGGTTAGTAAGGTCTAATCTTCTCTCCTTCGTAAATACAAACCAACGCAAGCAAATCCACTTCCCACTCATAGTGGACATACAGTGAATTTGATACTAAGGAATACAAATCGGTATCTTGTCACAGATGTGAATCTGATAAGAGAGAGCTTGGTACAACTCCATGATACATACAGTACAATGGGCGCTTTCACTAAACATAACTACGCAGCTTGCAGAATCTGCTCTAAGGATTTTCGAGGATGCCCAACTGTGAGAGCAGACATTCAACGATTACTAGACATTGGCGACATATAGATCTTCAGAAACAGAAACGACTATGACGTAAATACGGTAGGGCATTTTCCGGATGAGCTTCTAGTCTCAGATATCAACTCGGAAATTCCTAAAGTAAACGTCATTATCCCCTGTTTCAACGTACCCGAGCATGTGGAAATTGAATATAACGGTTCAAAGGTTCCAGAGTCTCCTTTGGTGATCTGTCTTCAATTCCCTATCAATACAGTGCGACTATGATAGAAGATGGGAAGGAGAAACCCATGCCAACTCTTTCAGCCAATGTCAATATAACTGAAATTGGACGAGTAACGCGAAGTGGACGAGTACATACTCCGTTGCCACCAAAGCCGCCTGTTGTTCCTGTTGTTAGACAAAATCCAGTTAATACATCTCCTGAGAATCCCACGAGGAATCCCGTTGATAATCCAAACATAAATGTTGGTCCGTCTGATAGAACCAATGTCAACTCAGATGTCGATGAGATTTTGAAGTTAATCAAGAAAAGCGTAGCAGAGTTCAGGATCACCGATGCACTCCTCCAAAATTTCGATACTATCTCTACTCGCACTCAAGCCCACCGAGAAGCTTTGATGAAAGTGCTAGATCTAGCTTACGTAGATCACGACGTGACTACAGATCAATTTGGTGGAATTGTGGGCAACATAACAGCTTGCAACAATTTAAGCTTTAGTGATGAAGAACTCCCAGAAGAAAGGAAAGATCACAATCTGGCTCTGCATATCTCAATGATTTGCCAATCAGACTCTTTGTCCAACGTACTAGTGGATATTGGTTCAGCCTTAAATGTAATGCCAAAAACGACTCTCGCTCGTTTAGCTTACAAAGGAACGCCGATGAAGTTCAATGACATAGTGGTAAGAGCCTTTGATGGGTCAAGGAAATCTGTTATTGGGGAAGTCGACCTTCCAATGACGATTGGTCCGCATACCTTCCAAATCACTTTCCAGGTCATGGATATGCCACCGCTATGCTTGTTTAGGAAGACCATGGATACAAGGGTGAGTCGTGACATCCACTCTCCATCAAAAACTGAAGTTCACAGTAAATGGGAAGCTAGTAACCATCATCGGAGAACAAGCGTTACTAATAAGCCATTTATCCAGTTTTTATTTCATCACAGCCAACGACATTGAGGGAACACAGTTCCGAGGACATCCGTTAGAAGATGAATCTACAAGCAAAAGCAGATCATCTATCTCCTCTTATAAAGAAGCAGCGCAGATGGTAAAAGGCGGTAATGTTGCAGGTTGGGGACAAGTGATAAAACCTGTCAACAACGAGACAAAGGTCGGGCTTGGTTTTGCTCCAAGATTTCTAAAGACAATCAAAGGGATGAAATATCATCCAATCGAAAAGTATTCCACATTGGGGGTTTCTTAAACCCTGTTCTTCAAGAGGTTAATGTTCTTACTAATGAAGGTGACGAAGATGATCTCTCTGGATCTGAAGAGTGGAGCACTTATCTTACCAGCCCTGAATATGTGTCTCAGGAAGAATTGTACCCACCGTTCTATCCTCCGACTGATCAATTCAAAGGCATGTCCCTACAAAAGAATGAAAATTCACCTGTCCCTTCTGAAGTTTGGGATACCTTGGGAGAACCGAGTGGAAAGTTTGACTAAATGGTGAAATGCACTGCGCCTGAAAGCTCAAAAATCAGAATTGAAGATATCTAGCCAACTGGATGGGGTGATTCTTTTGAGTATCCTAGTCAACCAGAAGAGGTGTACACATCTTCCCGATCTCATCAACCAATTGAGGTTCCGAATGAAGATCTCTTCTTTAATGCGCCTGTGGAGTTTGTTAAACCAGATTTTAATTACCACTACATCAACGTAATTACTAAAGATCAGGGATACGACTCGGGATACGAATTGGAAAGTGTCGCCGACAATGAGTCTCTTCACTCAGAAGATTGGAGAGTACATCCCCAGAATTTTACGCAAATGCCAATAGAAAGTACATATGCTGTATCCCATGCTTCTCGATCTGTCCATCAAGCAGAAGAAGATCGCTTCAGTAGCACAAAAGGCAAGGTCAAACATCCAGAGTCTTCAAAGCCTGCTCGACCAACGACCAAGGTCTATTCAAGAACTAAGCCAAGTGGAAAACTACCAAAGTACCTCGATGTCCAAGGAGTTCGCTACTATTGGAAGCCTGTTGAAGTTCGGACTAATGTTCATAGTTCTAAGTAGTTTATTTTGCTTTTGTTTTGAACTCTCGCTTCGCCCAAAGCGAAGAGATGTTTTATAGGGTTTAGCTTTTAAATAAGTTCCTCTTTGTCTTGCCAAAGACAAGTGAGTTTGTATTTTAGGGCCCTGTTTCATATTATGAATCATAAATAAAACGCGTTACTTTGATTCCACACTTTGTGTTTGTTTTTCGTTTTACCTTTTCTTGGAAATGATAATCCTAAAAAACACAATAAAAATCTTCAAAAAAAAATAATAATCTGCATACACTTTCACATTAACTTTTTTCTTAAAAAAAAAAAATGAAAAATGAAGGGTTAATTAATCAAACACAAAATTAAACATGCAGATGGACAAATCCATTGAACGCAATAACTCTATGCTCTCTCCCAACTTTGAAATCCCCAGTGAAGTCGCCGAGGAAGAAGTTGAAGAAGAGATCCTGGATGAGATTTCTCGACTACTTAAGCACGAGGAAAGAATCATTCAACCTCACAAAGAGCCTTTGGAAGCAATCAACTTGGGTTCTGAGGAAGACAAAAAAGAAGTAAACATCGGAGCTCTACTCGACAGCAACGTCAAGAGTAAACTGATAGATCTTCTCAAAGACATGCCGGGTTTAGATACCAGCATCGTGGAGCACCACTTTCCATTAAGACCGGAGTGTCCACCAGTTAAACAAAGACTGAGAAGAGTTCACCTTGAAATGGCCGACAAAATCAAAAAGGAAGTTCAAAAGCAGCTCGACGCAGGGTTTCTTCGTCACTTCTGAATATCCTCAATGGCTAGCCAACATAGTGCCTGTCTCCATGAAAGACGGAAAGGTCAGAATGTGTGTTGACTACCGGGATTTGAACAAAGCTAGTCCAAAAGACGATTTCCCACTACCGCATATCGACATGCTAGTGGGTAACACTGCAAAATTCAACGTTTTCTCTGGTTACAATCAGATTAAAATGGCTCCCGAAGACATGGAGAAGCCATCCTTCATCACGCCATGGGGCACTTTTTGCTACAAAGCAATGCCGTTTGGATTAAAGAATGCAGGCGCAACTTACCAAAGGGCAATGACTACTCTCTTTCATGACATGTTGCACAAAGAGATCGAAGTCTACGTAGACGACATGATAGCAAAGTCTGACACTGAAAAAGAACATATAGAATATCTCTTGAAGTTGTTTCAATGACTAAGGAAATTTCAGCTCCGCCTGAATCCTAACAAATGCACCTTTGGGGTAAGATCTAGAAAACTCCTAGGTTTCATTGTCAGTCAAAGAGGTATTGAAGTTGACCCTGACAAAGTCAAGGCTATTCAAGAAATGCCTGCGCCACATACAGAAAAGCAAGTAAGAGGATTTCTTGGACGGTTGAATTACATCTCCAGATTTATCTCTCAAATGACTGCTGCCTGCGGGCCGATATTCAAGCTTGTCCGCAAGAATCAAGAGGTTGTGTGGACAGAATATTGCCAAAAAGCATTTGAGAGTATCAAGGAATACCTGTCAGAACCACCGATATTGATTCCTTCAATCGAAGGAAGACCATTAATCATGTACCTTACCGTGCTAGAAGACTCCATGGGCTGCGTGCTTGGACAGCAAGATGAAACCGGTAAGAAAGAGCATGCCATCTACTACTTGAGTAAAAAGTTCACAGACTGTGAAACTCGCTACTCCATGCTCGAGAAAACATGTTGTGCTTTGGTGTGGGCTTCAAAACGTCTCCGCCAGTACATGATCAATCACACAACTTGGTTAATCTCCAAAATGGATCCAATCAAGTACGTCTTTGAAAAGCCTGCCTTAACAGGAAGAATTGCTCGATGGCAGATGCTATTATCTGAGTATGACATCCAGTACCATGCTCAAAAAGCGGTCAAAGGAAGCATTCTCGCCCGATCACTTGGCTCATCAACCGATCAACGAATATCAGTCTCTCAAATTCGACTTCCCTGACGAGGATGTTATGTACTTAAAGATGAAAGATTGTGACGAACCGCTACCCGAAGAAGGTCCTGATCCAGAATCTAGATGGGGCTTAATCTTTGATGGAGCAGTTAACGTTTATGGCAATGGAATTGGGGCAGTCATCATCACTCCCGAGGGTTCTCATTTCCCGTTTTCCGCCAGATTGCTATTTGATTGCACCAAAAACATCGCAGAATATGAAGCTTCTATCATGGGTATCGAAGAAGCCATCGACTTGAGGATCAAGATCCTTGACATATATGGAGATTCAGCCCTTGTGATCAATCAAATCAAAGACAAGTATGAAACTCATCATCTTGGTTTGATTCCTTACAGAGATTATGCAAGACGTTTGGTGACTTTCTTCAACAAAGTTGAACTGCATCATATCCCTCGAGATCAGAATCGAATGGTAGACGCCTTGGCCACTCTATCTTCCATGTTCAAAATCAACAATTGGAATGATATGCCTAAGATCCGTATCAGACGCCTTGAAAGACCTGCGTATGTATTTGCAACTAAAGCAGTCTTCGATGATAAACTGTGGTTCCACGATATCAAATGTTTTCTTCAAACTCAGGAGTACCCACTCGGGGCATCGTACAAAGATAGGAAAACTCTAAGGAGGCTTTCTAGAAATTTCTTCCTGAATGAAGATGTGCTATACAAAAGAAACTTCGACATGGTCTTGCTCAGGTGCGTCGACAGACATGAAGCAGACACAATAATCCATGAAGTGCATGAACGGTCCTTTGGAACCCATTCAAATGGACATGCAATGTCCAGAAAGATCTTGAGAGCAGGATACTATTGGATAACAATGGAATTTGATTGCTGTAAACACGTCAAGAGATGTCACAAGTGTCAGATCTACGCAGATAAGATCCACGTGCCACCAACTCTACTCAACGTTCTCTCTTCTCCGTGGCCTTTCTCCATGTGGGGCATCAACATGATCGGGATGATCGAACCAAAAGCGTCCAACGGACATCGTTTCATTTTAGTGGCTATTGATTACTTCACCAAATGGGTCGAAGCAACATCTTACGCCAACGTCACAAGACAAGTGGTTGTGAGGTTCATCAAGAACAACCTCATTTGCCGATATGGAGTTCTGAGTAAGATCATTACAGACAATGGATCGAACTTGAACAAAAAAATGATGAAAGAACTGTGTGAGGAATTCAAGATCGAGCATCATAACTTATCTCCTTACCGGCCAAAGATGAACGGCGCCGTTGAAGCTGCCAACAAGAACATCAAGAAGATCGTCCAGAGGATGGTCATCACTTACAAAGACTGGCACGAAATGTTGCCATTTGCTCTGCATGGGTATCGTACTTCAGTACGCACATCCACTGGGGCAACTCCTTTTTTCTCTAGTATACGACATGGAAGCAGTGCTCCCCGTAGAAGTTGAGATTCCGTCAATGAGAGTCCTCATGGAAACTAAGTTATCTGAGGCCAAATGGTGTCAAAGCAGATACGACCAGTTGAACTTAATCGAAGAAAAACTTCTGACCGCTTTGTGTCATGGACAATTATATCAAAGAAGGATGAAGAAAGCTTTTGACAAAAAGGTCCGACCTCATGAATTCCGAGAAGGCGACCTCGTGCTTAAAAAGATTCTGTCTTTCCAACCAGATTCTAGGGGCGAATGGACTCCTAATTATGAAGGCCCATACATCGTCAAAAGAAGCTTTTCTATGACTCTCACAACCATGGACAAGGATGAACTCCCGCATCCCGTGAATGCCGATGCAACAAGAAATACTTTGTCTAAAAACAAAAGAACAACTCGGTAAGTCGAAAACCCGAAAAGGGCGACTTTGGCAAAAAGAGCGCTCCTGGATCAAAACCCAAAGGGCGGTCAGTGCAAAAATTAGAGACAATAAATGTAAATTATCCCGATAGATTGAAAACCCAAAAGGCAATCTAGGCAAAAAATAAGGATACAAAATGACAAAGTAATCGAATCATCCATACTTTAATCAAGAATCTTACATCAACGGATCTTCAATCAAAATCTTCTAAAGCAACAAGCACAATTGGAATTCAAAGTTGTTAGGATCATAGTGGTTATTGCTTTCAATGTAGCCTTTTCCCAATAAATTATCATTTCCAACTCTTGTAAATAGTTCATGGAATCACGCCTTTGGCCGATTACCATTCTATCAATAAAATTTGAGCCTTGTGTCCATTTGTTTGCAATTCTTGCTTTATTCTATTTTGCAAAATAACGCTTTTTAATGTGAAAATCACTTTTTGAAACTAAAAAGGTTTTAAATGAATTTTACTTCAAAATTTTGAAATAAAAGCGAAATTTTCCTTTGAACTATGAACACAGAAAGAACTTCAATAGTTTTCTCCATAAAGTGTTTCGACCTCTGAAAGATAGAACAACTGCTACAGAAGTTTTCTTCTCCTCAGCAGAGGTCATCAAAGGACGGTGTTCTTATCCAAAAAGAATTCCCAACAAAGTTTCCAATGAATGCCTTTTTCGGAAAGTTTAAAGCATGCAACTCAGAGTCTTCATCAGTAACGTCTACACCATTGCTGCAGATTTTGCTGAGTATTTGTTCGAACTGTGACGTAGTCCTCTTCCCAAATACCCTTTTTGTTGTTAAGTATCGTCAGCGTGCATATGACATTCATGACATTCATCATTCATACATAATAGCATCATTAATGCATTCCTGCATTTCTCAAATGTTTGTTTCAACATCACTTGTTTAGGTTGCATTGATTCCCAAAAACAAGTGTGGGTATGTCATCTCTCCAGTAGATTATCCCCAAGCAGAAAAATACATTTTTTTTCTCTATCATGTTCCCCAGCTGATGTCAGTGCTCATTGGGAACGAAGTCTTGATTGACCTTTTCTTTCCAGTTCATTCCTGGATAGAACCTTGTCTCTAATCATTTCAGGATTAGATTTCACAAAAAAATCTACCTACAAAACAATAAGCAATAGCCTCGTCATCCGAGCCGCTTATTTCCTTTTCATCTTGAAACTTGTCATAAAACGATTAACCTTCTTAGTAAGATCAAATCATGAAAGTTCAAGAAATCTCCATAGTTGTCTTTCTGTCTAAAAGAAAACCTGTGTCTTTTCAATCAAAATGCCCGCATCTTCTCAAGAGAAAGATATCCGGCAAGATTGTAGCTGTGAAAATAGAAACTCATTTGAGATCTGTTTCCATCATTGTCTGTTATTCACAAGGCTGAATACTCAACAATTTTCTCAAGAATTACCTTGTTATAGTTATCACTTCGCTGATAATTGGTAATATCTTCAGAACTCATTACCATAAACTTTCACAAGGTTGATAATTGGTAATATCATTTTCATTTACCTTAAACATTGTCACAAGGCTGACAGAAGGTAATCTCTTTGTTTCCCAAAGCGAAATAGATATTCACATCCATTGTGAATCTATTTTGCCAGTGTGTCATACCCCAAAATTTTCCCTCCATCTTCTCAAAAGATTTCATACATCTATGCTCAAAGATTCCTCAAGAGTTGATCAGACAAACTCTCTCCTAGACAATCAACCCAAACTAGGGTTTGGTATCTCTCAAGTCAAGATGGATTTCCAACATCTCCAATGGCCCTCATGCCTCCTCATATGCTTTAAAAGATCCTCCATGTCAAGTTTCAAGCTTCACAAGTCAAGTTTCTCGCATAATTGCTCGATGGTTGAAAATCACTTGTATTGACAAAAGTCAATCGTGGTCAACATATAGTCAAACTTCATAATTTTTGGTCAACATCCTCATTTTGAAGTAACATTCATCATTTGATCAAGGGTTGATCATGATTCATCAAGAAAACTCAAGATTTGCTCAAAAGTCAAACTTTCTAAATTAGGGTTTCTAGGTGAAAAGTCAACTGAACTTTGACTGATCATAACTTCCTCATACTTCTCGTAAATTTTTCCACCACCTCTTGTTTTGAAGGAAATTCAATTCTCTACAACTTCATGTCTCACAAGAATGTCCAAAAAATGCTTCATTTGAGAGGTATAGCTCAAAACATTACAGGTCATTTTCAAAGTCAACAAAAAGTTAACTTTTTGTTTTGAAGATATTTTTAGAATGGTAACTCCAATTGAGATGAGACCAAAGACATTGGTTAGAGGACTCTTAGAGCTTTCCAAAAAGTCCAAGAACACTCAAAAATGTGGAAAATTGAGAAAGATACACCATTCAGAAGTTGGGCAATTTTGGACAATTGCACAAAAGGACATTTTGGTCAAAATGCAAAATTTTCCAAATGGGCTTATAATCTTTCGATCCAAACTTGTTCATGACAATATTCTTGACCCATAAATGCTTGGCCATGGCAATTTTCTATTTTATTGATTTTATTTTGAATTTTAGAACATTTAATTCAAAATTAAATTATATAAAATATGAAAATCATATTTTTTCCAAAAAGGGCTGATTTTATATGTTCCTTGAAGTCCAAGATAGCCCAATACTTGCCAAATTCGTGCTTGATCTTGCATTGAAGAAGAAATCAAATTTTATCAAGAAAATTGATTTTATTTGAAAAATATTGAATGCTCCAAATCAAATCTTTTCCATTCCTTTTTTCCCTTCCAATCCTCTCTATAAATATCAAGCATCATAGCCAGCAAACCAGAGGAAACCCTAGCTCAAGCATAACCCTAATTCTTGCAAATTTTCTCAAGAAACTTGAAAATTCGAGTTTTATTTTCCAGCCCTCCAAATCTCTCAAGCATCCAAACGTGCTCAGGGGGTAAGTATGAGTAAGAATACATCATTGTTATTGACCAAAGCATGTTGAATCGATCCATATACATTCATACATACTTGAATTTTTCTTGAAATCGCATATTATTATTCTGTGTGTTTTAATGGATTCTAATGCTTGCAATGTGTTTCTGAGAGGCCTAGGGTTTGATCTGGGCAATCGTCCTTGGCTTTGAACGTCAGAATTGTGTAATACCATTGTTAGGCCGATCTGGAGTTTCGAACCGCCCGCAGCCGATCACCAAAACTAACACCACCATTGGATTCGTGGAGGTCCGATTTAGGTGGACAAGGTCTTTTTTTGTTTTCGCGTTATTTTGTGTTCCGAGAATCTCCTCATGGAGAAGACGATCGTGAGCTAGGCTCCGCGTCCGACTCTCTCGACCGCATGAGGCATGGCGTGGCACAACGGAGCTGCCCGATTCGTCCATTCAAAATCAATCGGGCCCGCGCACGACCGTGTTTGATTTTTTCAAAATATCCCTAACGCGTACATTCATATTGATTTGATTTCTTTACCAAACACCAAGTGCATCATGGCGAGTGGTCAGTGTTGGTTTTATGGTTTGAAGGATGTCTCCGCTCGATTCTCGGTTCGATAATCCCTTTTTTTTTACAAAACTCTATTTTCCTATTTTCCAATTATTTTCAATATTTTCATTCTATTTTAATTAATTTTCACATTTTATTTCGCATTAAAAATTACCAAAAACATTTTTCTTTTACATTATTTTCATAAAACCTTTATTTAATTTAATAAATTAAAAATATAATTTTGCATGCATATTTATTTTATTTTTATTTTAGCATTTAAATCATTATAAATTGCATTTTAATTATTAAATCTTTTCCAAAAATCCCAAAAATTATTTTAACTTATTTATCTTATTTCCAGATGTATTAATTTTTCCATATCAAAACTTGCATTTTTCTAACATTTTTCTCTTGTTCGATCATATTGCATCTTCCGATTTTCTTATTCTTTCACAGTTGATCCGATTCGATTTATTCTTCCGCTTTTTATTTTACTTTTCAATAATGTAATTGCTCATGGGTTGTAATAGTTTAATTTAGGACTTTACTTTCCGCACTTAAATTATGTATCTCCCCAAAGCCATGTAATAGCGTAGGTTTATCTTCCGACTTTACATTCCGCATTTTATTTCCGCACCCTTATCAATTGCTAGTAATTAGGCGTGTATGGCAAGATAATAATTGGACATAGCTCACACTAATCTTCAAGATAAAATATCCGAATTTGACACACTTTTCACACACATGCACCTTTAGGGTAATTCTCTCGATGCCTTCGATTTCAAATGGTCATGTCCCTCGAACGTAGAGGTATCCTAGCACCGTCGCCTTCCAAACAAATCATCATAGAAAGATCATAGACCCACGATGTCGCCTCCGAATACATGATCTTGACCCTCGATTGTCGCCTACGAAAAATGATGATAGTCCCTTCGAATGTGCTAGGATACTTCCTACAAGTTGCCTTCTATGACCATCCGATGTCCCTTCGAATGTCCCGTTTACATCCAACGAATGGAGCTACCTACTAACTAATGGTATGGCTAGCGCTATTCTAAAGGAATGTAGAAGTACAACAAAACGACCAATTCTGAGTGGGTAATAAGTCTTTTAGTTGCTCGCTCCATCAAATGCTTTTCATACCACACACTTTTTCAAAGTTCAAACTCTTTTCAAAACTAAACATTTCCGAACACTTTGTATACACTCCTACATGAGTCATTACAAAGTCAAAGCGAAATGCCTTTTCAAAACATTTTTGTCAAACACACAAGAAAGCAATTTTAAAAAAGTGATCTAGAGCAACTAAGAGCCCGTAGATAACTACGGATGGAAAGTGCTAATACCTTCCTTTTCATAACCATTCTCCGAACTCGTAATCTAACGAAGGTCTTTTCTCGTTACTTTTACCTTCCCTTAATTGATAAAATAAAAGTCGGTGGCGACTCTTGCTATCCGCACATTTGGATACAAAATCCTACAAAGTCGGGCTTCACCGTATCAGTAATCATGACTACTGGGGAAAAGATCCTAAAAGAGAGAATTGCCTTAGGGATTTCTAGATCATTTTTACTGCTTTTTGTTTGACTTGTATGCTTTATCTTTAAGGGTTGCTTGGGTATTATATTGTTGGGGGATCCTACACCGGATCCGGTTTTTTTAGGTAAGTAGCATTAGATCATCGACCGCTAGACGATAACTACACGGTCAACATGATGGCTACGTTAGCGTGACACTTTGGTTGCCCCGATACACTTCATTCCCAAGTTGAAGAAAGTATTTGGCTTCTGCGTGGTGTCATCAAGCGCTAACTAAACTTTTAGAACCTTAATTGACCCATCTTGGCCATTAGAAGGTAGTGAGATGGCCGGCTTGGTGTAGACCGAGGTTGGTTGATACCGATGCTACGCCATTGAGATCGACTTTGGGACATTTTCGATCGACCACTTGGCCGTGATTGAAATAAGCCTACGAGAAAGATCTGTGATATGAGATTCCTAGAACCCGTTACTATTATAGGACAGATGAACCAACTCAAACTTTTGGTGGGTAATCACCTATACCTCATGCAAGCCTTAACCCTAGGCTCATTGTGTGAATTGTTTGTGTGTGCTAAACATGACATCATGACATCATTCGCATTGCATATCATTTCTAACTATTTCAAGGACCTAGGGATTTATCTTTGCCTGCTTTTGTAGGGTATTATGGCTTCTAGAAAGACTATCCGAATCAACTTCATGGGTATCCCTTCTCAACTCAAAGAATTGGTTTCAAATTCCACCATGCTCACCATCAAAAGACATGGTTATCCGCTTGATTTGGTTATCTCCGTTTTGAAGAAGATATGATGCATGTCCTATTCCTTTTTGATCCAAACACCATTGCTTCACATTTCCGATTATCGCTTGGTTCCTACCTTAGAAGAGTTCTCTAAGCTACTTGGGATACCTATTCTTGATCAAATGCCATTCACCGTCTAGAAAAGGTTCCTAAGTACAAGACATTGCATCAGCCTTACATCTTAAGCGTTCAAATATTGAAGCCAATTGGGAAACTAGAAGGAGTTAAAGGTTTACTTTCCAAGTTCCTAATTAAGAAAGCCCGAGAATTCCTCAAAGTTATGAGTTTCCATGCATTTGAAGACATTGTGGCCTTGCTAATTTATGGTTTGGTTCTATTTCCTAACTCGGATCAATTCATCGATATCAATGCCATCAAGTTGTTCCTTACCCGCAATCCTGGCTACTTTACTTGGAGACATCCCGCATTCTCTCCACACTGCATTCATCAAAAGACAAGGAACTCTCATGTGTTGTATACCGTTACTTTCAAGGTGGTTTATTTCGCACCTTCCTCCATCAGTTTTGAAGAATGAACAAAGGTTGAGATGGTCTCAAAGATTGATGTCACTCTCTCATTCCGATATCCGTTGGAATCTTTTCTCTCAAAAGGACTTCACATTCATTGAGCTGTGGAGAGTTCCTAATGTACCACTACTTGGTATAAGGGAGGTATTACTTACAACCCTTCTCTAGCTCTACGCCGTTTGGTTTTGCTCAAGAGATGGTCCCATGATATGCTTCTCCAAGATGTTGTGTTCGACTACAATCATGATCTCCGAATTACCGATTTAAGGTTTATACATGCTTGGGGCATGGTAAAGAAGACCGATACCAAGACTTTGGGGCACCCAACTCCATTCCTTGGGAACCTTACCTCAAATGGGTGCGAGCTCGAGCTCAAAACCTCATGATGCCATTCACTGCTTTACCAAGAATTATGGAACCCTGCTATAGGTGACGACTTATGTCGTTTCCATCCCGACATGCCCACCGATTTTGAAGACTTGAAGAGATCCCGGATTCAACTTAAAGAAGAAAGGGATACCTTTGAAGCTCAGCATATGCAAGTGAGAAGAAAGTCCTAGAGTTGACCAAGCTACTTCACGAGGAGCGAAACATCAACTTACATCGGCACCAAGAGGAAGCCCATGGGAGACTTAGAGCTTTAGGATTTTATGCTTTTCATTATTTTGAACTATCTCTTGTACTTAAAAAGAAAAAGAATAATAATGAGAAGTACTAATAAATGTTTGTTCATTGCTTGTTTAACAAATTTAAATCTCTTAGGTCCTTGAAAACATTGCATTGCATTCGCATAAACATTGCATATCATAGCATAACATTGCATCACGTACATTGAGATTGGTTTTCTCATTTGCTCGCTATTTATTTTAGCGTAAATGGCTCTTGAACAGATCACAAAGATCTCCAAGCTCGTAATGCTCGGCCAAGCAGATGTTCACCAACTTGGTCCAAGGCCAAGAAGATCCAAGAAGAAGAAGGTTGTTGGTCTCCTCAACATGGGTAGACGCTTCAAAGGGGTCCTAAAGTGGTCACCGTGATTGAGCTCTCTCAAGGAAGTGTCCATACCGAGGGAGTACCAAGGGTGATGAAGGTGAACAACGTGAACCAAAGAAAGGAGGAGAGGATCATTCGATTATGGCCAACTCGATGAAGATGACAAGTACAAGCAACTTGAAGACCGTCTCAATGTCAGGAAAACCCGAAATGTCCGGCTGAACTTTGATGATCCGAGTCTTGTTCTCGTGTTGTGATTCCTCCCAAGTTCAAAGTTCCTACTTTTGCCAAGTATGATGGCATGTCTTGCCCTAAGCCGCATTTGAAGTCCTATGTCTAGAAGATCAATCCCTACACCGATGATGTAGTTGTGGATGCACTATTTTCAAGAGAGTTTGTCCGAACCCGCTTGGAATGGTACTATCACCTAGAGAATGACCGTATCCGTACTGGAGTGATTTGCCGATGCTTTCACTGAGCAAGATGAGTACAATGTCGAATTGACACCCACTGCATGCAACTACAAAGCATGTCTATGGGTCGTGACGAGAAGTTCAAGGAGTATGCTGTAAGTGGAGAGATCTAGCAGTAGTTCAACCACCCTTGTCCAATAGGAGTTGGTTGATATGTTTATGGAACACCGAGTCCCGCTTCTTCAATCATCCGATTGAAATTCTCATCCGGATTCACCGAGTTGATATTGACAAAGAGCGATTGAAGTCGGTATCAAGAGGGAAGATTCATGTGGAGCCATCTTCAAATGCCGCAAGAGATCTTTTGGTGCTAAGAAAGAAGCTAATGCCGTATGGTCGTAAAAGCCGAGCCAAGACCGACCGTGCTCAACTGTGGGGCGCTTGGATCTCCAATCCTACATCAAGACAACCTCAGAGACAACGCGCTGAACTTAACGCGCCCAAGACAGCTTACTAAATCAACATGCCTTTGTCGCAAGCCTTGCAACACATGTTGAAAGCGCACTGATTACTTGAGGATCCTCCTCGAATGTCAACACTTCCTCTCCAAGTACAATCCTAATGCTAAGTGTGCTTACCATTCCAATGCCTGGCACGACAATCGACAATTGTTGGGCTCAAGAACAAGATTCAAGATATGATTGAAGCTAAGCATTGAATTTGATCCTCCCGCTGAGACCAATGTGATCAACGCGCCTATGCCTAACCATGACAAGAGTTCCAATGTCACAGACGATACTTATGTTTTCAACATAGATGACTTGACCATTCCTCCGATGACCGTTAAGAAGAATTTGCTAGCCGTGTCAATCCGTGATGCCCGAGGATTGTCGCTGGTGCCCACCGCTCGATGGTTGTGCTTGGTCGAGAAGACGTTCAAAGGCATGATGGATAACCGTGAGATACTATTTCAAGCCACCGTGCGTGTCGTGGTGAAGAAATGTCTAAGTTTAAGATCGACAATGCGAACGAAACTGTACCATCTCAGTGGGATACCTGGGCAGCCAAGTGGAAAGTATGATTACATGGTGAAGTACACTGTCCTCGATAGTTACAAGATTCCTATTGAAGATGTTAAAGCGACCGGACGGGGTGACGATTTCGTAAGACTATGCCGATGTTAACACCATAAGGATTTCCTCTCGCTTATCCTCGCCTAGAGTTGCACCTCTCATCATCACTTCTCCAAGACCCATGCCATATTCCTCCGACAAGGCTATCCTTGGAATTATGGAGTCGATGTTTACTATCATGGCGCAAGCAAGACCCTCCGACCATTGAAGATCTTATCGCTAGTTACCATTCGACATCGACAACATCACCGGATCCAAGAAGGTGACCCAACCGAAGGGTATTCTCTCCAGATCTCCTCCAAAGACACCGCGACTCCACCGCATTCCGCCACTCAACCAATATCCCCACTAGAGGGAAAGAACCGGCTCATCCCCGCTCAACCGTATACCAAAGGAAGTTATCAAGACACCTCCAAACAAGAAATGGAGGAAATTCAAGATTATCAAGAAGAGTGACTACAATGTTGTGGAACAGCTAGATGAGACTCCATCCAAGATTTCCATGCTCGCTTTGCTCTTGTGCTCCGAGGCTCATGCTAATGCCTTGGTGAAGTTTCAAGAATGCTCATGTACCGCAAGACACTACCACCGACCACTCAGTTTGATAGCCCGACCGCCAACAACGGCCTAGGCTCTCTCGATGTTGATTTGACTTCACGAAAGAAACATAACAAGGCCTTACACATTTCTTGAATGCAAGGGTACTACCTTATCTCATGTTTTGTTGACACGTTCTCGCTTCTCAATATCCTTCCAAGACCGCTTTTGATCGACTGATGTCAAGGGTTGGTTCGAGACCCAAAGGATTATTGTGAGAGCTTTTGATGGTTCTAAGCGAACGCTGCTTGGAGAGCTCACTCTATTAAAGTCGGTTCCTGCACTTTGATTCCACTTTTGTCATGGACATCCGTCTACTCTTGCCTACTTGGACGCCTCGATACATGGGAAGGCCATACCTCTACCATACATCGAAACCAAATACCGTGAAAGGGAAGGTTGTCACAAGATGTGGAAGAGTATATGGTCACCATCTACGTCATTCCGCTATCTCGAGATGGAGGGTGAATTCTTCGAGACCGTCAAGCTTTTGAAACAATACCCGAGTCATGCTCCTGACTCCTCCCGCACCCCGAAGGTGCCAAAGTTCCGCCTAGGATGGCCTCACCAAAGACGCCAAGCCATCGTTGAACAAGGAGGTAGCATCTTGGGGTCAGCCCCCGATCTTCCTTTCAACCGACAAGACCGGTTTAGGCTTCACCATCAAGGGTCAAGATGATACGCCGCGAACAGCCGCCGACTTCTTCCGCCGATTAGCCAAAGTGGAATCCATGCTATAGAAGATAACGACAACGGCTTCGACATCGCCAAGTGGATCTTCCTAACCCGCATCATGGGCTCAAAGAATTGGAAGATCAAGACGCTATACCAATCTCCTTTAGCCGTGAGTAATTGCTCTTGTTTTGTTTTGCTTTTCGTATTTCTTTATGTTTCGAACAATAAACTTTGAAAGCCCGTGCCTTGCCCGGGGCCATGGCTCGTTTATGAGGGTTTTTATCGCTGCTTGCGATTTTCATTCAATAAATTTGGACTTTGCATTCAATTGTGTGTTTTCTTTCTTTACTTTATTACCCCTTCAAAAGCTATGTGTTTTTACACACACCCACGTGATACATCGCGTAATCACTCCGAATCTCGTTAATAACAGCCTATGCTAGTGCTAAATATGACTTCGATAATCCGATCTACCAAGTCAAGACGAAAGTGAGGAAGATTGTGAAGTGCCGGAGAACTTGCCGATCACTACAAAGAAGAAGAGCGAGTTATACAACCACACGAAGAGCAAGTCGAGGTTGTGAATTTAGGTACCGAACGAAGATGTAAAAGAGGTCAAGATAGGAGCAGTCTTGGGAATGTTGTTAAAGAAAGGTTGGTTCGATGCTACGAGACTATGTTGAGGTTTTGCTTGGTCATACAAGACATGCCCGGTTTAGACATTGATATTGTGGTACACCGATTCACGACAAAAGAAGGTTTTCTCCCAAGAAATGGTTCATCGTGATGCGCCCCGAGATGTCGAGAAAATCAAAGCCAAGTTATGAAGCGGGGCTCCGGGTTTAGTCATCACCTCTTATCCCCAAAGGTTGCAAATGTGGTACCCGCACTCTAAGAAGGATGGTAAAGTACGAATGTGTGTGGATTACGAGATCCAACAAGGCAAGTCCGAAAGACGATTTCCACTTCCTCATATTGATGTTCTGACAAGACCAAAGATAAGGTTTTCCTTTATGGATGGTTTCTCCGTTACAATCGAAGATGGCTCAAGACATGGAGAAGACTAATTTTGTTACACAATGGGGCACTTTCGCATAAGGTTATGCTGTCGCTTGAAGAACGCAGCGCCACTTATCGCGCTATGGTTACATTATTTCATGACATGATTCATCACGAGATAGAGGTCTACGCCGATTTACATGATAGCTCGATCACAGATCGAGGAAGAACATCTGATCACTTGCGTAAACCTGTTGGATGTTGAAGAAGTACAGTCGAGACTTAATCCTAACAAATGCACCTTTGGAGTCGATCCGAAAACTCCTAGGGTTTGTAGTCGTGGTAAAGGTATTGAAGTCGATCCCGCCAAGGTTAAAGCTATTCAAGAGATGCCACCCCCGCACCGAGAAGGAAGTCGAGGTTTCGGGCCGATTGAACTACATTGCGATTCATTGCACACCTAATCGCACTGTGAGCCGATCTTCAAGTTACTTAAGAAAGATCGTAGTGGAATGGAACGACGATTGCCGATCGCTTTTGACAAAATCAAGGAATACCCTGCAATCCTCCTATCTTGATGCCGTCAAGGAAGACTCTTATCATGTACTTGACAGTTGTTAGAGAACTCAATGGGGTGTGTGTTGGGGCAACATGACGAGTCTGGTCGAAAAGAGCATGCAATATACTACCTTAGCAAAAGTTTACCGACCGTGAAACAAGATACTCACCGAGAAAACTTGCAACGCTATTTGGGCCACGACTAAGACAAGATATGTTGACTCACACTACCTTGTTGATTTCCAAGATGGATCCGATAAAATACATATTTGAAACCAACTTCTCCGAAGAATAGCAAGATGGCAAATGATCTTGACCGAATATGACATCCAAGACACTTCTAAAGCGATCAAAGGGAGGTGGTAGCCGATCATTTGGCTCATCAAGCCGTAGATGACTATCACCTATGCATCAATTTCCGATGAAGATGTTCTACTAGTTACAGATTATAAGAACTGTGCCTGCAAGGACCCCGAACAAGGATCCCGATGGACTATGGTTTTGATGGAGCCTCAAATGCACTTGGCAATGGCATTGGCGCCATCATCACATCCCCTACAGCGGACATACGCCTTTCACCGCCAGATTATGTTTCAGCTTGCACACCAACATGGCCGAATATGAAGCGTGCATCATGGGTCTTAAAGTCGCTATTGACTTAAGAATCAAGTTCTTACAAGTGTATGGAGACTCACTTTAGTGATCACCGATTAAGGGCGTGGGATACGAAGCATCCGAATCTCATTCCATATCGAGAGCATGTTCGAGTTTGATTCCTTACTTTGAAGAGATCACTTTCAATCATATTCCAGAAGAGAATCACCATGCATTTATTGGCTACTATGTCGCCTATGTTCAAGGTTAGATGGGACAACGAGGCTCCCTGATCATCATTGAAAGGTTTGACGAACCACAGTATTGTTATGAGCTTGATACGTAAGAGAAACCTTGGTACTATGACGTGAAGAGGTATCTTGAGACTCGTGAATATCCCAGGGCATCTCACAATGATAAGAAGTTTATGAGAAGATTTGCATCCAAATTCTTCCTCAAGAACGACATCTTATACAAGCGCAACCACGACTTGTGCTTACTCACTGTAGACCCAAAACAAGAATGCGATCATGGAAGAGTTACACAGGCTAATTTGGTACCCACTCTAGTGGACATAACCATGGCTAAGAAGATTTTGAGAACGGGTTACTATTGGTCCACCATGGAAGCCGATTGTCACCGCTACGCTCGATCTTGTCACAAGTGCCGACGACCGACAAAGTGCACGTACTCCAAGACTCAATGTTTTAACTTCTCCGTGGCCTTTTGCAATGTGGGGCATTGACATGATTGAGAAATCAAGCCCACGCCTCCAATGGACATCGCTTCATCCTTGTGGCAATAGATTACTTTACCAAGTGGTAAGGCCCTCGATGCATCTCTACCAAGAATGTTGTGGCTCGATTCATCAAACATAATCTTATCCGCTTCAGACACTCCCAAAGGATTATCACAGATAACGGTTCCAATCTCAACAATAAGATGATCACCGAACTCGCACGCAGCTCAAGATCAAGCATCACACCATCTCCTTATCGGCCTAAGATGAATGGCAGCAAGGAAGCCGCCAACAAAACATTAAGAAGATTATACGTAAGATGATGTTGACTTACAAAGATTGGCATGAGATGTTACCATTTGCTCTTCATGGTTATCGTGACTACAAAGACGAACATCAACAGGGGCAACCCCTTCTCTCCGTATACGGTATGGAAGCCGCTTACCCATCGAGGTTCGGATACCTCAACCGTAGTCCTCCAGAGGCAGAAGTTAGGTGAAGACGATCGTTCGCATAACGCTTGACCGTATCAACTTGATTGATGAGAACGACTCGCATCCATTTGCCATGGATGATTTATCGAAACGAATGATCGTGAGCATTTAACAAGAAGGTCAAGCACCGAGTCTACCAAGTCGGTGATCTAGTAGTCAAGCGCATCATTCTTCCACAAGGTGATCCCTGGGCAAATGGACTCCCACCTATGAGGGACCGTTAGTCAAGATGATTTTCCTGGAGCTATGATACTTAGCACCATGGATGGTGAAGACTTCCACACCCCGTGAACGCAGACATAGTCAAAAAATACTACGATAAAGAGACCCGCTAGGTCGACTAACCTAGGCAAAAATAGAGCATCTCGCGAACCAAAAGGGTTCGGGCAAAAGTTAAGGATATATACAAAACATGTACACCCGCAAGTCGAAAACCCGAAAAGGCGGTTGGGCAAAAAGGGTATCCCGAGACTAAAACCCGAAAGGCGGTCTAGGCAAAAGTTAGATTTAAGCGCATAACTATGTCTCTTCCGATCACCCGCCTCAGACTACTATCAAGATTCAAGGTTCAAATGGCGAAGATCACCTACTCACTTTCTACCGATGTAAAGGAGATGAGATAGTTGAAATATATGAGTACTAGCATAGTTGGAACCTAACGAGATTGTTTCGCATAGCTTTTACCTTCTTGTGTACAAACCACCGGCCATACGCCACCTTTCAAATAAATGCGCCTTCTTCTCTTTACATTTCTGTTGTTATTTGCAATAAGTCCAACGTTTGCTTTGAATGACTATACGCATTTGACAATAAGAATCTAATCATGAACATACGAAAAGTGAACATACAAAAGTACTTACTACAGTTCCGAATCGGATGACGATAAAGTCAACAAATAGTTCCCACGAGCATAAAGGTGTCACCACAACACACCTTCCCCAACGGAGTATATGTTAATCCACAAGCAATGATTCCACTCAACCGAGCAATGTTACATCAGTCTCCAAGCAGTAACATTTCATCCCCAGCGGATATTTCTCAATCCTCCCCTTCTCCCGTAATGTATCCCACTCAAAACTTGGGCGATAGGTAATCGGAGGAAGCATACACCTTTATTCCCCACCAGAGATTACAACGGACCTGACTCTTCTAGCCCGGTCCTCAAGAACCATCAAATGCTCTCCAAACGAGATCTACACTGAAATCCCAAGAGAGCACCTCCTAAAATTCCTCAATGATCGCCTCCTGCACTCTCCTCAAGCAGGTCTATATATGAGACTCCGACAACGAGCTTCTCAAATCTCTTCCTTCCTCAACAATATCTAGGCCCAAGACTTGGTCAGGTAGTGCATCGGAGGAATCCAGGATATCTTTCTTCTCCTTCAAAACGGTTCTCACCTACTCAATTCCCTGCAGGAGTCGAAATCAAATGTAACATCCGATCTTCTTCAAGATGGATATGTTTTGAAATATCACAACATTTATCATTCATACATTTCTCATAAAGTCATAATTCATGCATATGTCATTCATATACACTGTCATGCATCATACTTTGCATAAGACTAACAAATATTCTATCAAAGTTTCTCTTGTTTTCTCCAAAACAGAATACCACTTCGACGCAAACAGTCCAGATTAAGCCCGAGCCGACGGAAAACTATCCAAAGACCGCCTTCGCAAAAGGTCCAGATTAAGCCCCGAGCCGACGGAAAACTATCTCGAAGACCGCCTCCGACGACAGTCCAGATTAAGCCCGAACCGACGGAAAACTATCCGAAGACCACCGGTTATCCTCCGATAACAGCAATGGATCAACACCGATGCACAACAGGAAGCTATCCACATTCGCCAACTACAATCTCTCCCAGTAATCGCCAAGATTTATTCTCGATTATCAACAAGAATTACAGAGTCCGGCGATAACTCACGCGGTTTCGATGGCGCCTAAGCCCATCTCCGACTACTTGTCAACATTTCTTCACTTTCTTTAATGCTGCATATATGGTTAAAATCAATACAAACCAATAACTTCATTCAAAGTGAACACGAAGTCTAACGACGACTTCTTCGGATGGCATCTTAAGCCCATCTCCTCCATTCCAGAACATCTACGAGTCTAACGACGGCTCGCCCCCAAAGATCGACCTTCCAGATGGCATCTTAAGCCCATCTCCGCCGCCTCCTATTTAACGACTCCGAGTCTAGCGCACGACTGCTCCCAAATAAGTCTCCAACTTCTCCAAACGGCATCCGTAGCCTGCTCCCGATCATCCACCAACCGCGAGTGCAAATTTTGTGTACTTTGTTCAATCATCTTCTACCTGTGTCACGAAGACAAGCATGTCAATCTAACCTTCCAAAGACAAGAAAATTGAACAGGGCACCGCATACCCCAAAATTTGCCCTCCATCTTCTCAAAAGATTTCATACATCTATGCTCAAAGATTCCTCAAGAGTTGATCGTATAAACTCTCCTAGACAATCAACCCAAACTAGGGTTTGGTATCTCTCAAGTCAAGATGGATTTCCAACATCTCCAATGGCCCTCATGCCTCCTCATATGCTTTAAAAGATCCTCCATGTCAAGTTTCAAGCTTCACAAGTCAAGTTTCCTACATATTGCTCGATGGTTGAAAATCAACAGTATTGGACAAAAAGTCAACTGTGGTCAACATACCAAACTTCATAATTTTTGGTCAACATCCTCATTTTGAAGTAACATTCATCATTTGATCAAGGGTTGATCATGATTCATCAAGAAAACTCAAGATTTGCTCAAAAGTCAAACTTTCTAAATTAGGTTTCTAGGTGAAAAGTCAATCGAACTTTGACTCGATCATAACTTCCTCATACTTTCTCGTAAATTTTTCCACCACCTCTTGTTTTGAAGGAAATTCAATTCTCTACAACTTCATGTCTCACAAGAATGTCAAAAAATGCTTCATTTGAGAGGTATAGCTCAAAACATTACAGTCATTTTCAAAGTCAACAAAAGTCAACTTTTGTTTTGAAGATATTTTGAGCATGGTAACTCCAATTGAGATGAGACCAAAGACATTGGTTAGAGGACTCTTAGAGCTTTCCAAAAGTCCAAGAACACTCAAAATGTGGAAAATTGAGCAAGATACATACCAAGTTGGGCAATTTTGGACAATTGCACAAAAGGACATTTTGGTCAAAATGCAAAATTTTCCAAATGGGCTTATAATCTTTTGATCCAAACTTGTTCATGACAATATTCTTGACCCATAAATGTTGGCCATGGCAATTTTCTATTTTATTGATTTTATTTTGAATTTTAGAACATTTAATTCAAAATTAAATTATATAAAATATGAAAATCATATTTTTCCAAAAAGGGTCGATTTATATGTTCCTTGAAGTCCAAGATAGCCCAATACTTGCCAAATTCGTGCTTGATCTTGCATTGAAGAAGAAATCAAATTTTTTCAAGAAAATCGATTTTATTTGAAAATATTGAATGCTCCAAATCAAATCTTTTCCATTCCTTTTTCCTTCCAATCCTCTCTATAAATATCAAGCATCATAGCCAAAGAAACCGAGGAAACCCTAGCTCAAGCATAACCCTAATTCTTGCAAATTTTCTCAAGAAACTTGAAAATTCGAGTTTTATTTTCCATTTCTCTCCAACTCTCTCAAGCATCCAAACGTGCTCGGGGTAAGTATGAGTAAGAATACATCATTGTTATTGACCAAAGCATCGAATCGATCCATATACATTCATACATACTTGAATTTTCTTGAAATCGCATATTATTATTCTCGTGTGTTTTAATGGATTCTAATGCTTGCAATGTGTTTCGAGAGGCCTAGGGTTTGATCCGGGCAATCGCCCTGGCTTTGAACGCCGAATTGTGTAATACCATTGCTAGGGCTTTTCGGATGTGAGTTTTAACCGCCTGACAGCCGATTCTACCAAAATTAACACCACCATTGGATTTAGGAGGTCCATGTGAAGTACAACAAAACGACCAATTCGAGTGGGTAATAAGTCTTTAGTTGCTCGCTCCATCAAATGCTTTTCATACCACACACTTTTTCAAAGTTCAAACTTTTCAAAACTAAACATTTCCGAACACTTTGTATACACTCCTACTAAGTCATTACAAAGTCAAAGCGAAATGCCTTTTCAAAACATTTTGTCAAACACACAAGAAAGCAATTTTAAAAAGTGATCTAGAGTAACTAAGAGCCCGAGATAACTACGGATGGAAAGGGTGCTAATACCTTCCTTTTCATAACCATTCTCCGAACTCGTAATCTAACGAAGGTCTTTTTCATTTTTACCTTCCCTTAATTGGATAAAAATAAAAGTCGGTGGCGACCTTGCTATCCGCACATTTGGATACAAAATCCTACAAAGTCGTCACCGTATCACACAATTGAAACATATTGCTTGTTTCCCAACAAACATGATTCTCTTTTCAGATGGATCGAGTCATCTTCACAACTCTTCCCCATCATATCAATCTTTGATATCTCTTGGGTGAACTTTTTGCAATCATTTTGCATCATCCGCATTTTTGGTATCTTAGGTCCAAAATTTACGATTCTCGATATTTAAGTCTCTTCACACCTATCGAGATCAAGATATTCATCTTCATATCTCGTGGTAAAGAAACATAAATAGGGCATCTGTCATACCCCAATTTTGACCTAATATACCACCTTACATTTGCATAAGCGCATCACCAACAGCTGCATGTAATTAATCTGTAGCTTCTACAGGTCAAAATTAGGGTTTCATCAATTTTTCATCTGATTCAAGAGGTAATCAATTAGGGTTTGAGTTTCACTCACCTCAAGTGATCTATCTTGATCAAATCATCAACCTCTGATCTTCAGATATCCAATTTTTTCTCATGATCTATCAAGGATCGACCAATTAGGGTTTTTATCGAGGATAAGCAATCACTGATTTTCTGATCAATGAATGACTTTTTTGTTTGGAGATTGATCTTCATATCTTCAATACAACATGTTGACCTAATTTCTGGATTCAAAACATCACAGAAGTTCACAAAATTCATCAGTCAATTTCTGGATCATCTGATGAAATTTCATCTGCACTGAAAAGTCAAACTTTGACTTTTGGTCAACTTTTTCAAGATAAAACTTTTTCAATCATCAAAATACTTCAAATGATCCATCATGATCATAAAAAATCAAGAAATTTGGAAAAGTCAACAAAAAGTCAAAATTATCAACACTTAGAAAAATTTTCAAGTGTTAAAATTTCACATTTTTTCCAAACTTCATGGCATTTTTTCACATAGTTCCATTTTGAATTAGAAAAAACTCAAAACATGAAAGTTGTAGCCCTTGAAACAAGATTTCCAAAATGTCCAAGAACTTGCAAACCGTGGAGTCTAGCTATACTTTTGATTTTGAAACATAGAGCTCCAAAAACCATGGATTTCAAGTACAACTTTCAAAATTACAAGTCATTTTTGAGTTTTCTCCTTCTAGAAGCCATGCCACCTAGCCAAGAGGGTTAGATCTGATAAAAATCAGTTGAGAGGTAATTATGATGGGATAAGATCAAGGTGAATTATTAACCATGGTTAAAAGGAAGCTTCCTTTTGCATTTATTACAAAAATGACTTTCTTGCCCTCTAAGGCAAGTTGTCCAAATCCAAGCTAATCTCTTTTGCTTGCCATCCAGAAACCTTGACCTATAAATAGAGGTCATGTTGGCCATTTGAAACTACACCAAAGCTATGCCAAAACAAGCTTTCTCATTTCTTTCTTAAAATTCAAGTAAGATAGTTCAATTTGAGAAATTCTTGCATTTTTCAAAACTTGTGAAAACTATGAAAGATTTGGTGTCTAACATGTCATAAACATCATTTAGAACTGGTTTGAAACTTAAAATCAATCTAAGAACAACTAAAATCGATTTGCATTTCAAGCTTTCAAACTTGCCAAAACCGCTTTAACTTTCAAAATTGATGTTTGGCTCGAGCAAGATGTGTTTTATCATTCAAACATCATCAACATACTCCATAGGATGATACAAACCATCACTTTTGATCTCGAACACCTCCAAGCACGATTCGAGTTTCACTTTGAGCATATGTGGTGGACTTGGTTGGAATGATTCGTGCAATTTCAAAGTGAGCAGACCATCCTCACACGATCCTTGAAGTTCACTGGTGCTATAGCAATCATTAAACAACAACTGGAAACACCCCATTGAAGATTTCGATCTCACTTTCAAGAGGTATGTAACTCAACTCGAACTCCTTGATTTCTTGCTTCAGCTTCAAAAAGCTCTTGCCGCTTTGTTTCCGCACCATCACCGATCATTAACCCTCAATCAATTGCTTATTTCATTAACCATACACGATTTCAATTTGATTTTAAAGAATTAGGGTTCTTCGTGATTTCTGGAAATTTAATCATGTTAAACTAAAAATAAATGAAATTAAACCACATCATCATATTCCTGGTTAAATTTCGATCAAGTTTGATGTTTACATCGAGCAATTTTGTGGAGAAACAAAGAAACCATGACTGATTGAAGGATCGGGGAAGAAGAAGGTGATTGTGCGCGTTTTTTCAAATTCAAATATCCAGTTCATAATATTATAACATGGTTTGACATCAATACACGGATGTATTTCCGCCCCAGCGGTTGCCAACTCACTCTTAAGTCATTCCCTAGCCACGCCTTGCCCAATGGTCCCGGTTCGAGTAGCCTTGGGACCATTTTTGCAAACTTTTCATTTTTACTTCATATTTTTTCAAACTTTGACTCTTTCAAAACCCAATCAAAACTCCTCATTTTGAGGTGATTTTTTGTACACTTGTCAATTAACATATCTATTTTATGATAGTGTCAAAAAAATTCAAAAATACTTTCATCTGATTATATTTTTATCGAGCCGAAAACGATACTTTTGAGTACTTTTCAAAGCACTTTCAAAGGTGATTTTTTCAAACTTTCAAAGCCCGATTCTTTTCCAAACTTCTCACAAGTATATTTAACTTTTCAAAAACACTTTCAAGATCTTTTTTCAAAACTTTTCATTAAACTTACATCTTTTTCCATGATCGATCCAATTTAACGATAAAACCGAATTCGTTTTTTCCTCGAATTTCATAACCGATCATGGGCCTCCCTCACGGTGTAAGTCCCAAAATTCTTTTTATGTACATACATATTTCCTTGTACATATCCAATTCTTTTATGTACACATCTATTTTACTTGTACATAATACGAACATCTTTGTAAATACTCATGCATAAACTTCGTCTGCTTGTTTTCATTTCGCTTATATATAATCGAATACCATTGGTATTAAAAGGAGCATTATTCCGTGAAACTGCTTTTAAACCAATGGGCCTTCCTTATGGTGTAAGTCCCAACCTCCTATGTACATCCACACCTCCTTGTACATAAATACTGCTCGTACATATTTACTTTTTGTACACAATTCAAACTTGTAAATAATCAAGTTACGCTGCTTTTAAACTCGTTTACACACACTTGTTTATATTTCCTTCATAAACTCTTGTAAATAAACTTTACACGCATTGTTTATATTTCCTTCATAAACTCCCGTGAATAAACTTCATACGCTTGTTTATACAACTGTCTAGTTATAACATAACAACTAGTCTAACCATTAGGTTCCCTACGTAGATAGCCTCCTCTGGGCTTCGTACAAGGTAACTCATTTCATCCGAGTTCACCTCTCTTAGGCTTCATATAAGAAAACTCATTCATCCGAGTTTAGCCCGCTAGGCTTCATATAGACAACACCCCCGCCGAGTCACCTTCTCGGGCTTTGCTCAAAAGAACTCCTCATTAAGTTTAGCCTTCTCTTGGGCATCAAACAAAGAAAGAGACCAGGAAATCTCTTAACAGCCTCCTATTGGGCTTCCAATACAAAGAATCACCCGCGCTAGGATAGAACCCTGAGAGTATAATTTCCCGGTGAAATTTCTCTTAATCCTAAGAGGATGGTTTCCCAGTGAAATCCCTCTTAAAGCTAAAGCCAGCCATACCCTATAGCTACCTCTTGAGCTTTATACAAGGACCCTCGATGACCCTCGACGAACCTCGGAATGCCTCCTCTTGGGCTAACAATACAAGGACCCCTGGGCTTCTTAAAAGCATCCCCCTAATCCAATCAATTTCTCCTCGAGGTTTAGACGTTTATCATCTCTATGGAAGAAGTATCTCATCTATTACATCATATACAATCAAAAACTTTTCAAACACTTTTCAAACAAAAACATCTCTTAATCGTAAGTGGTAACGCTTGTACACTCAAGCAAAACACCCAATGCTTACAATTAAAAGATTCAATCATCTTTTTCAAACATCTTTCTAAAACTCGTAAGTGGTAACGCTTGTATACTCAAGCAAAACACCTATAACTTACGATGAAAGATTTCAATCAACCAACCTTTCAAAATGTATGTGATGAAATAGATTAGATACATTTTTCATTAAGATGAAATTTGTCTTTGTCTCTTAATAACATCCCGTTGCTTCCACTAGCATAAGTGGGAACTACGATTGCTCTGACTTTCTCAACATCCCTTTGAGAATACGTAGGCACAAGGTCTCATCCTTGGCGAGCAAATTTCTTTCTCCCTCAGACCAAACAAACCATAGATCCCTTTAGATCCGAGCTACAAATGCTCGATTCCCATTAGGATATGTATGCGTAAGATCCCAATGATCTTTGCGAGCACAATAATAACAAAACCTAGGATCCCACATAATCTATCCTTCTTAAAATCCCAAAGGAGAAACTTTCCCAATCATAGAAATAGCAATTAAAACACACAAACATATCAAACATATTCATATATAAAGCTATAGATAACTATATATATTTAGGGTGCTCCATCTATTCCCTTTATATAACAAACCCCCCTTACCCGGAATCTCCCCAATGCGTTGCGTCTAGTTGGTGCTAGTCGTAATGCATATCATATCAATTGAGGGTATTAACAAATTTCCCCTTTTTCATAATCATTTTTCTTGTGTTGAAAATAATAAAGCTTGATGCTCGGGCATCTTTATAAACAAATCAAAGAGTAAATCGTTTCGAGCGAGAACCGAATTCATATTCGATTCCCCCGGCCACTTTTAACGCGAACAATCACTCATGGGCATCCACCCATTACATAGATAAACTCAAACCTCGCCGACATTTTCCACGAAACCAAGCTCTACCATACAAAAATCCAATTCCCTTTCGCCACGTCAAAAACTATTTTGTGCATTGATCACTCATCATATACATCATTTCATCGCAATCCATTGATTGAATTTGTCATCATGTCACCCTTTGGTTAATCCACCGGTTGAATTTTATCATTATTTCCTTGTCACTTTGAATCAACCCACTGGTTAAGGACAACCTTTCACTTCTTTTCGTCCCACTGGTTGAAGTTAATCATTTATTTTTCAATTAATTCAGAATAACCCACTGGTTGAGAATAGTTTTCTAGTTCACCTTCATCAACCCACTGGTTGATGTTGGCTTTTCTTCTTGTTTTTAAAATTCAATCCACTGATTGAGATGTCGTGTCGACTTTCATTAACCCATGTGTTGATGTTAGTTCTTGTTGTTTGATTTCATTAACCCACGCGTTGATGTTAGTTCTCGTGTTGACTTTCATTGATCCATGCATTGGTGTCAGTCTATATTTTTGTCACTCCACTGATTGAAAGTTTTTGTTTCGACTTTCGTCAATCCACGTATTGATGTTAGTCTTTATTTTTTTTAATCCACTGATTGAAAGCCTTTGTGTTTACTTTCATTAACCCACGCATTGATGTCAGTTCTTGTTGTTTACTTTCATTAACCCACGCGTTGATGTTAGTTCATTTTCACCTTCATTAACCCACACGTTAATGTTGGCTTTATTTCTTGTTCTTTCGAACTCGATTCGTTGATTGGGGACGATGTATCGACTTTCATTAACTCACGTGTTGATATTAGTTCTTGTTGTTTACTTTCGTTGGCCCACACGTTGATAATACTTATGTCTTATTTGTTTGGAATCAACCCACTAGTTAATGACAATTTGTTGTTCACCTTCATTAATCCATTGATTAATGTTGGTATTACTTCCTCTTTTTCGAACTCAATCTACTGGTTGAGGACGTTGTGTTTACTCCCATTAACCCACGTGTTAATGTTAGTTTTTGTTGTCGACTTTTATTAACCCACACGTTGATGTCAGTTCTCTATTGATCCACTGGTTAATGTCGGTTTTATTTCTTGTTTTTCGAATCGATTGATTGATCAAGGACGTCATATCTTTTTTCATTTACCCACACATTTATTATAGTTCTTTCGCAATTTACCTTATTTAATCCCTGCAGAGTTTACTTTCAGTCTTTATTTCCCCAGTAAAATCCATACATGCATGGCACATCATTTCATCACATTGCACTGGGGACGAGATTCAGGTTTTGTTTGTATTTAATTACTTTCAGCCATTGGTCCACGTTATCAAGCTAAAAGATAATTAAACAGGGGCAGCCGTCACACCTGAAATTTCGCTTGAATTTTTTCAAGTTATATGACTTAGGCTTCGCATTCATTTTCATACGCCTCCATTAGGTCATTGTCATTAAACAATCATTCACTCATCGCATATGCATCATTAGTTGTATTTAAGTTGACCAAAAGTCAATTTAAATCGATATTTACATTGTTTTATAGTTGTAAATTACCTGATATTCTACTTCATTCATTTTTATCTCTCTAGCTGTTTATTGCATCGTGTTAACTTGATCATATGTCGATAATATTGATATTTCGGTTTTATAGACAAACTGTTAAAAGCGATTCGACACTGTGCGGAAAATTAGCGGAAAATATTTCAAGCCGCCTTTATCTCATCGTTATATAAATCTTCTGTCGTAGATCATGAAAATGTGTTCTCTAATTTTCCGATATATTTTGGAGTCTCATTTTTATCGTAAGTGTTTTACAACCGAGTATTCTTTATTATAATTTTACTTTGATATTAATTATTTCGATAATTTTTCTTTAGTCTTTGAGACCCGTAGTTTATTTTAATGTACTCATTTTATTTTTTTGGATAATTTATTATCTAAATTTTTATCGTTTTTGACAATTTTAAGTGTCCAATTTTTATCTCCAAAAATCAAAACAAAAACGTTTTCGGATAGTTTAATTTTAAAACTTTTGGGCTTAATAGCCCATTTTATCATTAGGGTCATTTTAGGCATTTTAAAAAATTGCTTAAACCTAGTTGTCGGTGTATATATATATATATACACACACATACATGGTATAACTTGTTTTAAGAAAAAAATCCGCGCAAAAGGATCCTCTTCATCTTTTCCACAACTCCCAGCAAGCTTCCTCTCCTTCATTCATATATCTCAACCACCAACCAGCTCTCTCTCTCTCTCTAACCCATCATCTTCATCACACCCTCCGTCTCCACTGATACTCCCTCTTCCAACCACACAACCTTCATCACACCACCTACCTCTCTGCTGCTCCATCTCGTCATCACGTAGCTCCATCGTCTCCTTCTGCCATCCGCCCCTTCATTGTCATACAAACACCCCTTCATTCTCATGTTTTTATTATTATAATTCTTATTTATTTACTTAATTATCTTAATTGAGAAGTAAATATTTTATAAAAAAAATTTTTTAAAAAAAAGAATATATAGTTTAGCTATTAATTTCTATTTTTTAGTAGTTTATTTTTAGATTAAATTTTGCATTACTATTAGATTATTTCTATTTATCTTGTACATTTATATTAGAGTTGTAACTAAATCTATCCCCATTGGTAAATTTGTATCGTCATCCCCATATGGTTTGTAATAGCTTAGAACTTTATCTCTTTGTGTGTTTTAATTATTACTTAATTACGACTATATCATTCAATTAGAACACATAGCCTCCTCTTGGGCTCCTCATCAATGAACATGTATACATACACAATGCACACTCGCACACATTCATAGTTCCGATCGTCCGTTGAGAATACTAGTGCCATGCTAGTCCCACTTTCTAGGAGCATACATATGGCCGCCTTGTATGGGTTCTTATCAATTATACTTCCATGAATGCTCGCAATTATTCACTTCACTTCCATTATCGCCTTGGTCCATATACCAATTTTTCAATAAGGGCCTCATGGTAGGGAGTAGACACTTGTCTATTCTCTCGGGATTAATCAAGCTTTCTTGGTTAATCATAGCCCAAATCTTATCTCCTTGTCATTCACCACTTTCATAATCAAATTCTCAAACGTTGATCTAATGTCGACTTGATTTCAAAAACGAATTTAAAAAAAAACATGGATGGTATTTGTTTTAAGTTGTTGGATGATAGCCCAATGGTTTAAAACAAGTTCAAAGTCTTTACGTTTTTGGATGATAGCCCAATAAACTAAATACTCTCATCCACGTAAAATACCTAACACGAGTGAACTCCGATTTATTTCACTATTTTCATAATAAACTTTTTGGGATGAGAGATGATTGGTTGAGTCCACTCGCCAATTTCTAGTATTAGAATCATTAGATGATAGCCTAATGTTTCGGTACTTGTTATCCACAATTAAAATCAATTTAACTCATCAAACCTTGCCCACGCGCAAGTCCTTTTTTCAACTCACATCGCTCACACGCGATCTTCTTTCGCTCCCACGCGAATTGCACTAGTGATGTCTTATCATCCACGTACGATTAAGCTCCTATTTGAAGGATTGGAAAAACACTTAGAAGGGGGTTGAATAATTTTTTCTTACTTTTAGTTCTTTTACCCAAAACAACAAATAAAATACTCAAGTATTTTTATCCTGGTTCGTTTGACACTCAAACTACTCCAGTCCACCCGCCAAGGTTATTTCGCCTCTCTCAACGAGGACTTAATCCACTATAATCAACGATTACAGAGTGCAATACCCAACCGGTGTGACTAACTTCCTCTAAGACTCACTAGTCCTAGCCCTCTCAAGAATTTGGACCCAACTGGTCTTCTCAAGGAACAAACCGCACAACCAACCGTTGTGACTAACACCTCTAAGACTCAACTAGTAGTGAGTTTGCTTTGGAAACCACTTTTTGTAAGTTGCTAGAAGATATTGTTCAATTGTTCTCTTCGCATGTGATTTTCTCTTTTGTTGATGCACCTTTTGTAATGTATGTGTTATAAAAAATTCTTGAATTCTTCTTTGAATTTGAATCCTTAAATAATGCTTCTAGAATCATCCATTGGAGGTGGTGTCTTGAAGAATGGAAAAATAATTCTTACTTGCTTAGCTTCACGTGACTTGCTTAGCCTTTACGTAAATAGCTTGCTAAATATTTCGAAGTTAACCACTCAAGTATTTATTTTCTTTGCTCTGGGTCTACGCATCGTTATGTGTTTTGTCTTTAGAAGATAATGTTCATATTGAAAAAGATCTTCTAAATATTTGCTCATCGTAACTTCCGTTGGTGCTTCCATCAATTTTACTCTTCCCAATTTTTGTCGGTTACTTCTACCGAAGTTGCGCCTGCTTGCTTCTGTGCTTGCTTCTATTAGAAGTTGCATTGTGCTTGCTTCGTGTCAGGCTTGCTTTTGTCGGGTTGCGTTGTGCTTGCTTCCGTTGTGCTTGCTTCTATCGGTTGCGTTGTTCTTGCTTCTATCGGTTGTGCCGCTTGCTCGCCGAGTTGCATTGTACTTGAGTTTATCGTAAGTTCTATCTTCTAGAACTTCTAATACTTCATGATCTTCTTTTAGCCTTGTTAACTTCTTCTATACGTAAAATATTTTTGGTGCTTCTATCGAGGTGCTTTGCTAGCTTCCATCGGTTGTATTTTATCCTTTACTAAGCTTTCTTTGAAGTGTCTTCCGTTCTCTATCATAACTTCTAAAGTGTGTTTCTGAAGCTACATGCGTGCTTGTCCAAGTTCCGCTCTCATTAGAACTTCTAAAGCATATTCTTCGTAGTTTCTTTGGCGTGCTTTGTCCAGAAGTTCTACTCTCATTAGAACTTCTAACTTCATCTTCTACTAAGCATGATATTTTCCATTTTTTCACTAGATTCAGAACATATTCTGAAATAGAACATGTACACGCCAGAGTATCATATTCATTCAAACAAAATTTATTATGCTTGTTATCATCAAAACTTTAATATATATTATTAGAAACAAACTTTGTTCTAACACTATTTTCACAAATAAAATCAACCAACCAACAAATGTTCTCGCAACCGAGAACTACGTAAACTCTGACTTTCCCATCGAACTTGGGGAATACGTAGGCACGAGATTCTAACATCTTGGCGAACACACTTTCAAAAAATTAAAACATGTTTTCACATAAATAATAAGAAGATTGTAAATTCACTTTTTAAACACACAAACACACTTAGAACTAAATGGGTTCCATCGAGTACGATGGATGTGAGGGGCGCTAATACCTTCCCCTTGCATAACCGACTCCCGAACCTACATCTCTTGGTCTCGAAGACCATTTCATTTCCTTTTAGTTTCTTGGGTTTTATCTATATTTTCCGTTTCCTCATTAGGAATAAATAAAGTTAGATGGCGACTTCATTGTTTTGTATCGAATCGAATTAGTAAAAAATTTTGATTAGCGTCAACAGTAAGGGTAAAGAAAGATCTAACCGGGTGAGAAAGCTAGTACTTGACATCAAGAGCCAATACCATATCCCATCCTTTGGATTACCATATAAACAACAAATAATCGGACAAAAACACAAGCTTCGATAAACCAATGCTTTTAGTTGACCTTTTGTCTTAAAAAACGCAGTAACAACTATATTTGAGGAATCCAATCTTAATCGAGTATAACGGAATAACCGCATACAAAGATAATACCATACAAGAAAGAATTGAAGGTTTAGAAAACACTTAGAAGGGGGGGTTGAATAAGTTTTTCCTTCTTATTCTAGCGTAACAACAATGTAAAACACAAGTATTTTTATCCTGGTTCGTTTGAAACTCAAACTACTCCAGTCCACTCGCCAAGGTGATTTTGCCTCTCTCAACGAGGACTTAATTCACTATAACCAAACTGATTACAAGTGCACAACCAATTGTTGTGACTAACAATACAATGCACAAGCCCACTGCAAGTGACTAACACCTCTAAGACTCTCTAGTCCTAGCCCTCCGAGAAATCTGACCCAACCGGTCTCTCAAGGAACAATTACAAAATAACTTCTAACAATAGTTTGGTTTCTTCTAATAAGCTTTATCACAACTGTGATTTTTCACTAAGTATTAAGCTCAATACAATGATAAACTCAGAATTAAAAATGTTCTTGCTTGCTTGAGTTCAACGTGAGTTTTTGAATAAATAGCGTGCAATCATAACCTTTTATTTAAGCAATTGATCTTCTATATATAGCTTAAGGAATTTGTCCATGCTATCTTGAACAATGAGAACGCATTTAATGTTGTCTGCTTTGTACTTTGTGTTTTCAATGAACCTCGAACTTTGTTCCACTTGAGTGCTTCATCCGCTTAAGCTTTAAATGTCTAACTGCATCAGAAAGGAGCTTGTCTCATAACTTAAAGTCTTAACTATTTCTCTCTGTATCTTCTCAGGGCTTTGTTAGCTTTTCTTCTATCAAAGTTTGCTTTCAACGCATGGATTCGAAGTTTCGTTCATCTTTAGAACTTCTAATTCTTTATCTTCTCAACGCAAGTTAATATTCTACTTTCTAGAGTGCTTGAGTCGAACATCATTTGAAATGGAAAATATATCGTAGTATCAGATGCAAACATATTCATCAGAGCATCAAATTTACTATATAAAATTTATTTCATTTGTTATCATCAAAACTCTAAGATGTGATTAGAACCAAACTATGTTCTAACAATCTTCCCCTTTTTGATGATGACAAAAACATTCAGATTTTGATTAAGAAATTTTGTATATATGTAAAAATCTCCTCCTGAGATAGATAATTTACCCCTGAGATAAATAATCCCCCCATGAGATAAATAACCAGAAGAAAATAAACACACAGTAGAACTTCCCTGAGTTTGTTCTTTCAAAGCTTAGGAAATCTTTCTTCCAGAGTTTCCTTCTTGGAGCTTAGAGCTTAATTTATTGTTTCCGGATTTCCTTTCAGAGCTTAAATATCCCTGCATACTTCAGAAACAAATTCACTTGTACTTTTGTTAGGAATGTTTAAGACTTTAGTCCCAATAACTATTATATATAAATCAGATCAAAATCACAAATTTCTCCCCCTTTTTGTCATAATCAAAACGAAAATAAAAGATTATAAAGACAGTTTAAAAGATCCAAATAATTTATAAAAGATGTCTTAATTGAATATTGAGCGATTGTTATATGAGAAATATTTATATATAAACAACAATTTATTGTTGTACAATGTTAGTTCAATGGAACTCGTTAGTTTGGATATTTAAAGAGGTAGTTATACTCAAAAGGTGTGTAGTATTAAGAACTTGCTAATTTGTTTTACGTTATAACTTATATTTGTTTCTAAACAATTTTAGGCGAATAATTTTTATTTTATTTTATATTTTTCAATTAAGGAAATTATATCCGGATTAACAACAATTTTCCTCAGTATAAAAATTATTTACTAGTTATTATAATTTTGCAATTTTAAACTACTTATTGGTAAGTGTGCCGCTACAATTTTAAACTACTTATAGGATATTCTTATTAGTTTCTATATTAAAATAACAAAATAATTTTGGATAAAAAACTAAATAATACTGAATGGAAAGATATATATATATATATATATATATATATATATATATATATATATATATATATATATATATATATATATATATATATATATATATATATATATATATATATATATATATATATATATATATATATATATATATATATAAATACTTTAAAACTGAAATCCTTAATTATTCATTAGGAGATAAAACATGTGCATTTTCTCTGTTTAAAAGAATTATCAAATAACTGAAAATGTGGTTTAAACTGATAATGCATATTGGTTTTATTTATTCCCATTAGTGTGAATTAATATAAATTAATGTTGATAGATCTATACTTTTGAATTACATGTTATTTTAATTGAAATGTTCTAAATTTGAATATGTTAAATTGCTAAGGTAAAAATTAAATAATACTCAAATTAATTGTAGATATTTTATATTGTAACATCCCCAAAATTAACCAGCTAAATAATATTCATTTTAAGTTTTTTTTTTTAATGAAAATTTTATAATTTATTATGGAAAATGATTATATATTAAATATGTTAATACTCTTTGTTTAAAATGCGGTTGTTAGAGCGTTTGAAAAGTGATACTAGACTAGGCTCTACTAAGGTAAAGATCGAATACACATTCACATAAGATTTGGATTATGTTTTATTTTACCTTTTTCTTTGAGATGTGTGACTTTTTCCATAATATATTACAAGGATTTCCCAATATCTCTCTATCTCATAATGTTTTGTGTAAGTTTTTATTTTGATTTTGTTTATTTTATGGAACGCAAAAGAGGACACATTTTTTTTGTCATTTTACAAGAAAGTTCTTGTGCATAGTAGTTAAGAGCAAAAAAAGGGGAAAGAAAGCCATTTAATGAGAAAGGGGTAAACAAGACTTTTATCTATGTATTAAAGTTTATTATTTAAAATATATGATATACTTTTCTTAAATTTTTTGTTGGTATTTTGACTTTGAGCTTTATAAACTAATATATTATTTAGTCGAGGCTTTGAGAGTTTATTTTTTTTCTTCGTGATTTTAATTTTACAAAACTCTAAATGTAATTTTACAAATGCACGTTTAATGGGATAAAAATAAGGTATCATGTTTCATTTTATGAAATGTTCATTAGAAGAACGTTCTTAAATACGTAAAAATCATAAAATAATAAGATACTTATTTCCTAGATGTAAATTAGCGATATAAATTCTTATTGTCCATTTAGCTTCATTTATGTTTACTTATTTTGCGACCACTTTTAGGACCTCTTTAAACTCTCTTCACAATTTTTTCAATTGCCTTGAAGGAAAAAATAATAAAAAATGAACAAGTAGAATTCCAAAAGAGTTCTAAAGTTATTTTGGTGGAACCTATATTATTTCATTTGCAGTTGAAAAAAATAATGATAGGGAAACAGTTAAAAACACGTTAAAACAATGATCTTTTGAGGTAGTCACTTAATGTTATTTGTTACATCTTGCTCGCGTAGAAAAGTGACGAACGAGGAAATCGAATCGATCGATCTAAGGCTCAAAACGATTTACTCTTTTGATTTGTTTTAAAAAGATGCCATGAGCATCAAGCTTTATTGTTTCCAAACAAGAAAATGAGATGGAAAAGGAAAGTTGAAATACCCTAAATAAATAAAGATATGGCGCGACTAGCGTGAACTAGACACAACATATTAGGGAGTGACCTGAGTAAGGGGTTTGTTATATAAAGGAAGGTATTAGCACCCTATATATATATAGTTATCTATAGCATCTTTTGTATATATGAATAATTTTGATATGTTTGTGTTTTAGTTTGCTACTCTATTCTTGGGAAGATTTCTCCTTTGGGTTTTAAGAAAGGTAGGTTAGGGTGGTCCTAAGTTTTGTTATTATTATGCTCAAAAGATCATTGGGATCCTCTCTGACACATATCCCCAGTGGGAATCAGAGCATCAGAGCTCGAATCTAAGGGAACTATGGTTTGCTTGGTTTGAGGGAGAAAGAAGTATGCTCGCCAAGGATGAGCCCTTGTGCCTACGATTCTCAAAGGGAGGTTGAGAAAGTAGCAATCGTAGTTCCCACTTATGCTAAAGAAGAAAGGGTGTTATTTGTAACACCCGAAAATCATTTAATTATTTAAATGAATTATTAAGGAATTATTAGTTGGAAGTTAGTTGAAGAAGAAATTAAGTGAATAATCGATTTAATCGGAGAATTATTATTATGAGAAACTAATTAATTTAAAGTATTTAAGTTTTATTATAATGTGAGGAATAAAATGAGAAGTATTAATTAAATTACAAATAGAATATATAGTAGAATAAATGAAAGAATATATGGTAGAATAAATATTGAATTATTAAGGAGTAGAATAATTAATTAATTTATAAAAGAGTATGAAATTAAGGAGTATTTAAAGGAAGGAAATAATATGAATAGGGTTTGTACGTGAGAAAAGGAAAATTTAAGGAGAAATTGGGGAACAAGGGTTAGAGAGGATACTGAAGTGCATAATCGAACTGAAAGTAGAAATTTGATGGGAGTTATAACCACCGCCAAATTTAAGATATGGGCTCTAACTCTCTAAACGGATTATGATAAATTGTATGTGATGAAATTGTATGAAATTATCCTTATTTGTGTAGACCGATGTAGATTAAATAGTTGATTTTAAATTAGTGTTCTTTATCACGTTAAATCGAAGGACATGAATAATGGTTATACAAAGAATTAGTGTTATAGTGACGGGTTGAAAACCGGTAGGTACAGGGGTGGGGGCGAGCCCCCCTCACACCATAGGGAGAGGAGGCGGACGTCTCAGACAAATCAAAAACAAAAAGACATTGGAGACGGAGGCCTTGGGGACGAGGGCGTGGGCCTCACATCATATGGTGAGCGGCAGGTCCTTTTGTTTGGCACAGCAAGGTATAATTGTGAATAATGGAAGTATAGTTTACTTGAAAAATCATGAACTTTATAGAGACTACACATTGGCTTATTGTAAGTTATATTATATATTAAACCAAAACATGTCATGTTCTAATCTAAAATGAAACATACAGTAGCCATGCTTGCAATATTTATTCAATTTTCGGCGACATGAGATTGCAGTATGATATTATGCTTATGATACATTGTCTTTTATAATCTATACTATAATGACGTAGTAGTACTGCAACAATATGTATCCATTTTAATATACATTTTAAATATAAACTAAAAACTTGAAGAATAAAATAAGTAAATAGGGACAATATGAATTAAGTAACATGAATAGTATTATTAGCAGATTAATGACAGAATAATAATATAGGGTTGAAAACAGTTCCGATAGTCGAATTAAATGGTATAATTAGTTGTCCCAAATTAATAAAAATGGTCGTGATGGTTCAGATATTTTAGTAAGTGATTATGATTATCTTATTTTGATGAATTTGTGAATGCACCTTATTGTGAAATTATTGTGAATCATCACGATGAATTGTTGTTGTATATGGTTGCTGTGAAGTTGCGATATTTTAAGGACGATGGTTACATCTGATTATTGGTAATAAAGTGATGTGTTTATATTTTCCTAGAAGTGAATTTATGTTGTTATTTTCATGTTGTAGCATCGCATTTCATTTTGCATTTGTGAAGGCCTGATTACGGATTTATAAGAAGGCTATGCCCAGCTCGATAACCGGGTAATTTAGTTGAAGGGAGTTTACTCCACCTGGCCACATGCATCTGCACTGCTGGAGTCTTATTTTAGTCATGTGTTGTTATTGCAAAGTAATTATATACATAACGACATGTAGTGTTGTTGTTGATTTAAAATTATTTTAGACGGTTAGTTGTGTTGTGATAATTTTTTATATGATTCAATCCTAATATATCATTTATCATACACTTGTTTATATTGGAGATTCACCTTTCTTTTATTGGTCGTTACCTTTATATTGGTAACGCAAGTGTAACAAGGAGTAAAGAGTCTAGCTGGTGGCTGCCGTCAGCCCGACATTTAGCACTCCTGGGAATAAACGATAATTGATTTTTATTACTCAAGGTACTTTTGCATGTTAATACTTGATAATTGTTCCTTGGAATTAAGTTGTTTTATGAAGGCGCATATTTCGCTTGGAGTTTTGAACATTATAAACCGTCATGGTTTTTGAATAAATGGGCGCATTTTGATGAATAACAATCAAAGGCAAATTCTTTGAATTAAACAAAGCTATGTATCCATTATGGCGCTTTATGATGACCTGCTTTTGAATATGAAATGCCCCATATGGTTGAAACTTTGCACTGGATTTTAAAATAAATGTCATCCAGAATGAAACAGATTGAACCATACTAAAAAGATCAACCAATATTATAACCATCATTAACAAATCATCCAGGTCCAAATACCTATATCCTGTTAGGAGTGATTAAACCCAGATCTGCACTCACAGAAGGAGAGTTTGAACCAACATAATATATATAATAATATATTAATAAAATATAAAGAGAAACGCTGAAATACTGAAAGATATCAAGATTAGGTTAAATATTTAAAGAACGATTTTTGATCAAGAAATATTAAAGATCAACCGAACATTAAAACATTGAACAAAGAGTTACCGTTGTCCATGATTTTGAAGATATATAATAAAAGATTATTAATATAATATTATTAGATTTAATGAAGATAACTTATGATTAACTATATATTATATATATATTATAAAATAATTAAATATAATGATTCTGAACTGTTTTTATATCATGATTTCAACCAATAATAGATTAATATATAATAAATAGAAAATAAATAATGATCAAACCATAATTAATGATATTGATCAAAATCGAATACTTTTTGAGAATTCCTTCATCAACGTGAGGCTTAAAGATAAAGGTGAGTCTCTGAAGGTTCAAATCTATGGATATTCTACCAAGGATGCTAACTCTTTAACTTCTCCTACATCAGAATTCTAAACCGTATCTCTGGTATATCTTCTTCTTACGCCCATCCCTCGAACTTAGTAAATTTTACAAAGAAAAAATCTCTAAATTCTTTGGAAATGGGAAGAGAAATGAGAATTTGAGGGTTTTTGAATGAATGCATGAATGCCACAAAAAGATACAAGCATGGTTAGTGTTATACACACGCTCAAGCGCTGAAGTCACGAGCATGAGGTCAACGATAAGAACCAAACGTGGGTAAGTTCTTGGTAGGATTATTCACCGCAAAACATGTTCTACCGATAATAGTTGTGTTCAACGCTTCTTTTAAAAATATTATTTGACGAAATACTTGAAGTCCAATAATATTTTTCAAGAAAATCACTCGATCATAGTTCGCATTGATAACTAATCCAAGTTTACACCTAAATAGCCTCTTGATCGCTAATTCCTAAAATGGCCAAGATGGATTATATGTGTTCTATACCACCGCCTTCATGGTTCCCTTGAAAAGAAAATGTATTCGTAAATACTACAAACAAATACCCCCCAAGACAACCTAAATGAGTTTGTGGATCTCAAATTCACTTAGTATAATGAGACTTCTCACAAGTTAATATGACTATATACCCCACCTTAGATCTTTTAAAATGTTTCTAAATCCAAGTAGGATTTTTCCATCATGAATCATGAACTAAAACACACAATAAAGGAAACAAACACATGCACAAATGAAGCTTTAACCCTTTTTCTTTTGAAAATATAGAAAGCTTGGTGCTCCCTTATAGTCGCCATTTCTATTTGGCAAGAAAGATGACGAGGGAATTGAATCAATTCGAATCTCGGCTCAAACGATTTACCCTTTGATTTAAAAAGATGCCACGAGCATCAAGCTTTATTGTTTCCAAACAAGAAAATGAGATGGAATATGGGAAAGTCTGAAATACCCTAAATAAATAAATATATGGATGCGACTATGAGCTAGACGCAACGACTGGGGAAAAGACTTGAGTAAGAGGGTTTTTTATATAAAGGAAGGTATTAGCACCCATATATATAGTTATCTAGCATATTTTATATATATGAATATTTTTTTATATGTTTGTGTGTTTAATTTGCTACTCTATTCTTGGGAAGATTTCTTCTTTGGGTTTTAAGAAAGGTAGGTTAGGTGGGTGCTAATTTTGTTATTATGCTCAAAGATCATTGAGATCCTCTCGACATATCCCATAGTGGGAATCAGAGCACCAGAGCTCTGATCTGGGGAACTATGGTTTGTTTGGTTTGAGGAGAAAGAAGTATGCTCGCCAAGGATGAGACCTAGAGCCTACGATTCTCAAAGGAGGTTGAGATAGTCGAGAGCAATCCTAGTTCCCACTTATGCTAGTGGAAGCAAAGGGTGTTATTAAGAGACAAAGACAAATGTCATTGGATGAAAATGTATCTAATCTATTTCATCACATACATTTTGAAAGGTTGATTGATTAAATATTTCATCGTAAGTATTAGGTGTTTTGCTTGAGTGTGCATACCACTTACAAGTTAAGAAAGATGTTTGAAAGATGATTAAATCTTTAATTGTAAGCATCATGCTTTGCTTGAGTGCACAAGTGTTACCACTTACAATTAAAAGATGTTTTGTTTGAAAAAGTGTTTGATTTTGTATGTGATGTTATAGATGAGATACTTCTTCCATAGAGATGATAAATGTCTAAATCTCTAGGAGATATTGATTATTGATTAGGGGATGCTTTTAGAAGCCTGGGTCCTTGTATTGTAAGCACAAGAGGAGGCATTTCGATCATTGAGGGTTCTTGCATTTTGAGCCCAAGAGGAGGAATTCGAGGGACATCGAGGGTCCTTGCATTGTGAGCCCAAGAGGAGGCTATAGGGTATGGTTGGCTTTGGATTTAAGAGTGATTTCACCAGAAACCATCCTCTTAGGATTCTAGAGTGATTTCACCGAAATCATACTCTTAGGGTTCTATCCTAGTGCGGTGATTCTTTGCATTGGAAGCCCAATAGGAGGTCTGTTAAGAGATTTCTAGGTCTCTTTCTTGTTTGATGCCCAAGAGAAGGCTAAACTCAACGAGGGAGTTCTTTTGAAAGCCCAAGAGGAGGCTAACTCAGCAGGAGTTGTCTTATCTGGAAGCCTAGCGGAGGCTAAATTTAGTATGTGAGTTGTCTTATCTAAGCCTAAGAGGAGGCTAAACTCAACAGTGAGTTGTCTTATCGCCCTAAGAGGAGGTCTGAAGGGAACTTAGATAATAAACTAGTTGTTATGTTATAAATGAACGTTATATGAACAAGTATATGATAAAGTGTGTGATGTGTATTCACGGAGTTTATGAAGAAAATATATAAATAAGTGTATAAAACAAGAAATTAAAGCAAGTGTAACTTGAATATATAAAAGGAGTTGGGACTTACACCTTAGGAGGCCCATTGGTTTAAGAGTAGTTTTACAGAATAATGCTCCTCTTAATACCAATGGAATCGGTGTATAAACAAGTGGATGAAAACGAAGTTTGTTATACTTGAATATTTACAAAGATGATTGAATATGTACAAGTAAATGAATATGTACACAAAAGGGTGGATATGTATAAGGAAATAAATATAAAAGGGTTGGGACTTACACCGTGATGGAGGCCCACGAATTTGAAAGGAATTGAGGAAAAACCTAGTTCGGTTTATCTCCAAATCGAATCGATCATGGAAAAAGGTGTGTAAGTTTATTGAAATGTTTTGAAAGAGGTTTGAAAATGATTTTGAAAAGTGAAGGATATTCACAAGAAGTTTTGAAAACGATTAGGTTTGAAAATCCGGAAGAAAACATTTTTGAAAAGTATTAAAAATATTTAAAACGTCTCATTTTTAAACCTAATTAAAATATAATCAAAAAGAAAATATTTTTTTGGATTTTTTGACATAATCATAAAATAGGTATATTAAATGACAAGTGTGCAAAAAATCATCTCAAAACGAGAAGTTTTGATTGGTTTTTGAAAATGTTGAAGTTTGTTAAAAAACTTAAGAAAATTAGTGATAAAAAGAAAGTTTTGGTCCTAAGGAGGTTTGAACCAGTGACCCTTTTCTTAGAAGTGAAACATTTTACCATCGAGCCATGTGTGGCTTGTCATTTAATCACCTTGAATTAAATATATTTAAAAACAAGTTTGAAAAATATTTGAAAACAAGTGAAAAATGAAGCTTTTAAGAAAAGTTTTGAAAAAAAGGTCCCAGGGCGATTCGAACCCTGGACCTTAGGCATGGCAAGAGTTTTAAGAGCGTGCTGGCAACTCGCTGGGGCGGTAATACATCCGTGAATAAAACATAAACCATTAAATATATTTTGAAATGAGAATTTAAATTTTCCAGAAAATTGAAAACGCGCAGACTTCCATCGCAACCTCAATCTTGAATCATTCTTATCTCCTTCGTTTTCAATGAATTTGAAAGTTGTAAACATCAAAGTTGCTCGTCTCGCCCAAGAACACGATGGTGATGATTAATTTCATTTATTTTTAGTTTAGAACTGTTAATTTTTGCAAGAACACGATTGAACCCTAGTTCTAAGAATTAATCATGAAATCGTATATGGATATGGAATTAAGAAATTGATTGAGGGTTAATGATCGGTGATAGTAAACAAAATGGCCAAGCCATTTTTGAACTAGAAAGCAAGAATTAAAGAGTTCAAAGTTCAAGCTCTTACCTCTTCAAGTTGAATTGATTCTTGAAGGAGGTTACAGAGTGATTTGATGATTGCTACAACACCACTGGACCTTATGGAGTGTGCATGGATGCTTAGCTTGGATTAAAATGGCCGGATCACTCGACCAAGTCCAACTACGTCACTTGAAGTGATAATCGAGTTTGATGATTACGAGTTTCATGATGATGAAAAGATGGTTTGGATCACTTCTATATGATGTATAGAAGGTGTTTGAAGTGAAAATTGGAAGATGCACGAGTGGATTGAGAATTTGGAAGTTATGGCTCAATATGCATACATGAGGTTTGGAAGAGGTTTCTGAGTTTGGCTAGTTCTTAGGCTAGATTAAGGATTTCAACAACTTTCAATTTTGACTGTTTGTTGACTTTTTTACACTTTTTTATTTTTTATGATCATGATTGATAATTTGAAATGATTTTATGGTTGAAAAAATTTGGATTTGAAAAAGTTGACCAAAAGTCAAAGTTTGACCTTTTTGAATAGTTGAATTTTCATTAGATGATTACGAATTTGTCTGATGATCAATCATGGATTCTAGAATGTTTTGAACCAAAAAATTAGGTCAAGATGTTGCATTGATGATATTAAGATCAATCTCCAAGAAAATAGGTCATTCATTGAGCAAAAAGTCAATGATTCACTATCCTCGATCAAAACCCTAATTGGTCGATTCAAGGTAGATCATGAGAAAATGTTAGGAATTTGAAGATCAAATGTTGATGATTGATGAAGATAGATCATTGGAGGCAGTGAAGACTCAAACTAATTGATCACATCCCAAATGAAAATTTGATAAAACCCTAATTTGGCTTCGAGGAGCACACACACGATCTATCTGTTCGAAAGCGTAGTGATGCAATGATGCATATGTGAATGATATGATGTGGTATCTTATGTAAAAAATTAGGGTATGACACATGATTCTTAGGTCGAATATTTGTCATAGGTAGCACATAAACAATTGGTAATTCTGTCATTCCATATAGACAAATTGAAGTTTACATTTCTTCTTTATTAAAAGAAAAAATATACTCTTAAAAGAAACAAATCCATTTTAATATGGTGACGATGGAGTTAGATGAAATCAAAAGTTATTATTTCTTGTCATATTTAAGGATATAATCCATTATAACTTGATATGCCAAAAACATATGTGCACCAGGGGTTATATTTTAATTAGACACAGGTGAAAAAAATTGAACTCTAACATAAAAACAATAAATCATTCTCTCCTCATTATCATAAGGGGAATTATAAGCACTTAATTTTTATCAAGAAAAAAATAAAACTTCTAACGCTAATTGGCTAGTGACTATGTACATTAAATTTATCTACATTATACAAATAAGATGAATCCTCAACAATGAAAAAAGTTAATAATTTAATCTCAAAAGGTGTGCAGGTTCCTACTAAGTCCATGAATGTTGGTAAAGAATCCAAATAGTTGGTGTTTTTATGGAAAGAATGATCTTCGATTATTGCTCCATTTTCTTATTTTATTCTTCACATAAAGCTCCTCATAACGATAATGTATTTTGGGTTGATCGCTCTCTTTTTATGATGATGTTTTCTCCCTTGGGCTTTATTGTCATTTTTGGCACCGAAGTATTCAATAAGACAAAAGGATCCATATGGTCACTATTACTTCGAAGATCCAAATTTTGTCTAAATCTCCATAGATTTGATGACCCTGTGGAGTTGTTTTTTTTCATAACACTCACTTGAAGATTTCATTATCATATTTAGCAATAACTCATTTTGAGATTTTTTAGAAATACCACCCGATATTGATTGTTGACTTATAGAATTCTTAATGGAGATGTTCTTTAGAGGAGGTCAAGATGTGAAGCGTTTTATTTGTGGTGTGGAAGAATTGAAGAGATTGGTTGTTAGGGGGTAATGTTCGCATTTTCCATTTTCAATATGTCATCGACAAATATTTCCATTCCTTGGACATCGTGCGTAAAAGTAAATTCCTCTTCAATATTTTCTCCATCGTTGTGAATTTTTGATTGGTGCTACAATATGATTCGATTTATCTTGAAGGAGAAAAGAATTCAAAGTCTAAAAAGTTTCGTTGTTAATTTGAATTTTGTGCTACAATATGGATCAAGATTATCTTGAATGAAAGCAACGCCATCAAAATCAAAAGAAGCATCGTCAGTTATTTTTCCTTTGTGTCGCAGCATGGATCAACTTTATCTTGAATGGGAGCTAAGCAAGAAAAATCATGAAAAGAGTGAGGTGTACAGAGTACTGGTAATGCTTGCACCCTTAACATCTCTATATTTGAGTTTGATTTGTGCATTTTGTTTCAATAGAGAGATTGGGATATATGATGAGTTAATTGAATATTGGAAGCGATTGTTATATGAGAAATATTTATATAGAAACAACAATTTGTTGTTGTACAATGTTAGTTCAATGGAACTCGTTTAGTTTGGATATTTAATGAGGTAGTTATACGCGAAAGGTGTGTAGAGTATTAAGAACTTGCCAATTTGTTTTACGTTATAACTTATATTTGTTTCTAAACAATTTTAGGTCGAATAATGTTTTTATTTTCAATTAAAGAAATTATATCCGAATTACAACAACCCTCGTATAAAAATTACTTACTAGATATTATAATTTTGCAATTTTAAACTACTTATTGGTAAGTGAGCCGCTACTGTTTTGCTTGTTAGTGGCTGCTTATATATTTTGGTTATCGATTATGATATTCTTGTTAGATTCCATATTAAAAATAACGAAATAATATTGGTTAAAAAAAACTAAATTATACTCGAATGGAAAGAGTTTAAATTTATGATTCATGACATTATCCTTATGGAGCATACGGTGTTTTAAAACCGGTAACTCGGTTGAACAGACCGACATTTATAACAAAACTATATAGGCATAAAACTTGTCAAACGGATGACTCAATCTCTACAAAATATAATTAAAACTAATTTTTTTAAATACCATATCTTAAATAAATTCATAATTTGATAATCTAAATTTAAATTTTAAATATTTTGAAAATACCATTTCATAAATAAATTTATAATTTGATAATTTAAATTTAAACTTTAAATATAGGTATAAGTATATAATAAAATAGTACAAAATTATTATAAAGTATAATTACAACATAGTATAATTGAATAATATATAACAAAATTATTTATTCTCTATTATTTAGTTTCAAGAAGTAAAGATTATCTAAAAAATAAACCGCATCAACATTTTCTTTGTCAATAATATAATTAATTAATTTTATTTTTATTTAAATATAATATTTTAAATAATCAAAATGAATAAAAAATTTTAATTTTATATTTTAATAAAATTAAAAGTTTTGAGTAAAAAAATTAAAAATACGATTGAACCACCGTTTTAGAAAATCGTCGGTTTTCCGATTTTCCTTTTCACCGGTTCTAACCGATTCAATGACATCCCCATTCTAATTATTGAATCGATTACATTCGGTTCCCTTGTTCATCAGTCAACCGACCGTCCGGTCCGATTTTAAAACACGGGAGCATATAAAATAGAAAATTTTAAAAGTGAAACTTAATTATTCATTAGGAGATAAAACATGTGCATTTACTTTTACGAATAATGCTTTAAATTTTTTTATTTTTTCTGTTGTTTAACATAATTATCAAATAAATGAAAATATGGTTTAAACGGACAAGGCATATTGGTTCTATTTATTCCCATTAGTGTGTAATAATAAAAATTAATGTTGATAGATCTATATTTTTTAATTACATGTTATTTTAATTGAAATGTTCTAAATTTCAATATGTTAAATTGTTAAGGTAAAAATTAAACAATATTCAAATTAATTGTAGATATTTTATATTGTAACATTCTCAAAATTAATCAGTTAAATAATATCCATTATAAGTTTTTCTGTTAGAAATTTTTATGATTTATTATGGAAAATGATTATATATTAAATATGTTAATACTCTTTGTTTAAAATGTTGATGTTAGAGCGTTTGCAAAGTGATACTAGATTAGACTCTACTAAGGTAAAGATCGAATACACATTCACATATGATTTGGATTATGTTTTATTTTATCTTTTTGTTTGAGATGTGTGACTTTTTCCATAATATATTACAAGGATCTCACCTATATCTCTCTATCTCAAAAAGTTTTTTTGATTTTGTTTCTTTCATGGAAAGCAAAAGAAGACACACTTTTCTATCATTTTACAATAACGTTCTTGTGCATAGGACTTAAGAGAAAAAAAGGGGAAAGAAAGCCATTTAATGAGAAAGGGGTAAAAAAGACTTTTATCTATGTATGAAAGTTTATTATTTAAAATATTTGATTTTTTTTTTTAAATTTTATTTTGGTATTTTGACTTTGAGCTTTAGAAACTAATATATTATTTAATCGTGGCTTTGGAGATAAGACCATATTGTTTTTTTTTCAAAGGATTTTCAAATTTTACCAAACTCTAAATGTAATTTTCCAAATGCACATTTTAATGGGAGAAAAAATAACATATCATGTGGCATTGTTATGAAATGTTCATTAGAAGAACGATTCTTAAATACGTAAAAATCATGAAACTAATAAGATACTTCTTTCCTACATGCAAATTAGCGATATAAATTTATATTGTCCATTTAGCTTCATTTATGTTTACTTATTTTCGCGGCCACTTTTATGGAACTCTTTAAACTCTCTTCACATTTTTTTCCAATTGACTTGAATGGAAAAAATAATACAAAAATGAAGAAGTAGAATTCAAAAGAGTACTAAAGCTATTTTGGTGGAGCCTATATTATTGCATTTGTAGGTTGAGAAAAAAATAATGATAGGGAAAAAGCGTTAAAAACACGTTTAAAACAATGATCATTTGAGGTAGTCACTTAATGTGATTCGTTACATGGTTCTAAGGTCGAATATTTGTCATAGGTAGCACATAAACTATGTTAATTCTGTGTTTCCATATAGACAATTTGAAGTTTACATTTCTTCTTTATTAAAAGACAAAATATACTCTTAAAAGAAACAAATCCATTTTAATATGGTGACAATGGAGTTAGATGAAATCAAAAGTTATTACTTCATGTCATATTTCGGGATACAATGCATTATAACTTGATATGACAAAATATATGTGCACCGGGGTTACCTTTTAATTAGACACGTGAAAAAATTTAAACTCTATCATAAAACAATATAAAATTCTGTCCTCATTATCATAAGGGGAATTATAAGCGATTGATTTTATCAAGAAAAATAAAAATTCTAACGTTAATTGGCTAGTGACTATGTACATAAAATATATCTACATTATCAAAATAAGATGAATCCTCAACATTGAAAAAGATGATAATTCAATCAAAAGTGTCTTACCAAATTGCATGTTGGTAAAGAATCCAAATAGTTGGTGTTTGTATGGCAAGAATGATCTTCGTTTATTGCTCCCTTTTCTCATTTTATTTTCACAAAGCTCCTCATAAATGATAATGTATTTTTGGGTTGATCACCCTTTCTTTCTAACAACGATGTTTTCTCCTTGGGCTTTATTGTCATTTTCGCAGACAAGGATTCAATATAACAAAAGAATCCATATGGTCACTATTACTTGAAGATCCAAATTTTGTCTAAATCTCCATAGATTTGATGACCCCGTGAGTTGCTTTTTCATAACACTCACTTGAAGATTTCATTGTCATATTTAGCAATAACTCATTTTGAGATTTTTAGAAATACCACCGATATTGATTGTTGAATTATATAATTCTTAATGAACATGTTCTTTAGAGGAGGTCAAGATGTGAAGTTTTTATTTTTGTGGGAAGAATTGAAGAGATTGGTTAAAAGTAGGGAGTAATGTTCGATTTTCCATTTTCAAATATGTCATCAAATATTTCCATTCCTTGGACATCGCATGCAAAAGTAAATTCTGTTCTTCAATATTTTCTCCATCATGTGTGAATTTTTAAATGGTGCTACAATATGATTCAATTTATCTTGAACGGAGAAAAGACGTCTAAAAAGTGTCGTTGTTAATTTGAATTTTTGTGTTTAATATGGATCAAGATTATCTTGAATGAAAGCAAAGCCAAAATCAAAAGAAACATCGTTACTTATTTTTTTCTTTGTGTCGCAAAGATGGATCAACTTTATCTTGAATGGGAGCTAAGCAAGAAATATCATGAAAAGGGTGAGGTGTGTGAGAACTCGATAATGCTTACAGCTTAACATCTCTATATTTGAGTTTGATTTTTGCATTTTGTTTCAATATAGATATTGGGATATGTGATAGAGTTAATTGAATATTGAAAGAGATTGTTATATGAGAAATATTTATAAAGAAACAACAATTTGTTGTTGTACAATGTTAGTTCAATGGAACTCGTTTAGTTTGGATATTTAAAGAGGTAGTTATACACGAAAGATGTGCAACGTATTAAGAACTTGCTAATATGATTTAAGTTATAACTTATATTTTTTTCTAAACAATTTTAGGCCGAATAATATATATTTTTTTCAATTAAGGAAATTATATCTGAATTTACAACAATTTTCCCTCGTATAAAAAATTATTTATTAGATATTATAATTTTGCAATTTTGAACTACATATTGGTAAGTGTGCCGCTACTATTTTGTTTGTTAGTGGCTACTTATATATTATAGTTATCTATTAGGATATTCTGGTTAGTTTCTATATTAAAAATAACGAAATAATATTGGATAAAAAAAACTAAATTATACTCCAATGGAACGAGTTTAAATTTATGATTCATGACATTATCCTTATGTGGAGCATATATAAATAGAATTATTTTATTAATGAAATCCTTATAATTATTCACTAGGAGATAAAACATGTGCATTTACTTTACGAATAATGCTATAAATTTTTTTTTTTCTCTGTTGTTTAATGAATTATCAAATAAATGAAAATATGGTTTAAACGGACAAGGCATATTGGTTCTATTTATTCCATTAGTGTGTAATAATAAAATTAATGTTCATAGATCTATATTTTTAATTACATGTTATTTGAATTGAAATGTTCTAAATTTCAATATTTTAAATTATTAAGGTAAAAATTAAACAATAGTCAAATTAATTGTAGATATTTTATATTGTAACATCCCCAAAATTAACCGTTAAATAATATCCATTTTAAGTTTTTTATTGAAAATTTTATGATTTATTATGGAAAATGATTAGATATTAAATATGTTAATACTCTATGTTTAAAATGTTGATGTTAGAGCGTTTGCAAAGTGATACTTGACTAGGCTCTACTAAGGTAAATATCACACATTCACATATGATTTGGATTATGTTTTATTTTACCTTTTCTTTGAGATGTGTGACTTTTTCCATAATATATTACAAGGATCTCCCTATATCTCTCTATCTCAAAACGTTTTCTGTAAGTTTTTATTTTAATTTTGTTTCTTTCATGGAAAGCAAAAGAGGACATATTTTTCTGTCATTTTACAAGAACGTTCTTGTGCATAGGAGTTAAGAGCAAAAAAGGGGAAAGAAAGCCATTTAATGAGAAAGGGTTAAAAAGGACTTTTACCTATGTATGAAAGTTTATTATTTAAAATAATGATTTCTTTTTTTTTTTTTAATTTCTTTTTGGTATTTTGACTTTGAGCTTTACAGACTAATATATTATTTAATCGAGGCTTTGGAGATAAGCCCATATTTTTTTTCTTAAGGATTTTCAAATTTTACAAAGATCTAAATGTAATTTTCCAAATGCACATTTTAGTGGGAGAAAAAATAAGGTATCACGTGGCATTGTTATGAAATGTTCATTAGAAGAACGATTCTTAAATACGTAAAATCATGAAAATAATAAGATACTTCTTTCCTACATGCAAAATAGCGTATAAAATTTATATTGTCCATTTAGCTTCATTTATGTTTACTTATTTTCGCGACCACTTTTATGGAACTCTTTAAACTCTCTTCACTTTTTTTTTCCAATTGACTTGAATGGAAAATATAATACAAAAATGAACAAGTAGAATTCCAAAAGAGTTCTAAAGCTATTTTGGTGGAGGCTATATTATTGCATTTGTAGGTTGAGAAAAATAAGGATAGGAAAAGCGTTAAAAACACGTTTAAAATAATGATCATTTTAGGTAGTCACTTAATGTTGAAATTCCGCAATGATACTTAATGTTAAAATGAATGTTATGACACCGGATCCGACAAACTGTTTAACAATCTAAATAATAAATTAAAAGTAGTAAAGAAGACAATCAATTATTAACCCAATTCAAGGTGTAACTACACCTACATCGGGGCTACCAAGCAAGGAGGAAATCCACTATAAGAGGTATTAATTCAGAATAAACCAACAGTTTATCTCCTTCACTTAAGACCACCAATACAACTTCAATCTAAGTCCTACTTAAACACGAGTTCCTACTCACCCCCTCAATCAAGCAGGTGATACTAATCTAATACTTAATAGAATTGTGAAGACATTCTTCAATACACATGCTTGATTTTGCTTCAAAGATTTAATCAAGAGACACAACACTCGCTTCAAAGCTTTGAGTGATAAAACTACCCTTACAACTAAATCCTACTCCAAGGCACTTATCAAAAGATAATTCTTGGCTCACAAGAATTACTAAAAAAAGCATAAATCGCTTTCTTCTTCTTCTTAAAAAGCTCCCGCACACAATCGTGGGTTAGTGAGATAATATAGAAGCAAGATAGACTTCATCTTGGGCTTCCACAAAATATCTAGGGTTAACCAAAGTTAACCTAAGGACTTGGTCTTTTCAACATAACAAATTAGGGTTAAACAAGGTTAACTCTAATGTCTACGTGAGCGATGATCTAAACATAATAATCCAAATTTCAACACCCCAATGTAATCCTTAAAACTCGTGAAATAAAACTCGTGATAATGACTTATTTAGCATGGGGATGTCTAAACATTGGTCATGACATCATACATCCTCGCTAATTGATCTTGCGAATCCAAGACATCCGATCATAGCATAAACATTATGTTATGCAAAACATACTAA
>CM038796.1:68167265-68351206 GCA_021764765.1 Vicia sativa | reverse complement strand
AAATGCAAAGTATGATGCATGAATATGATTGTAAAGAAAAGAAATTTCCAAAGAATTTAATGCTAAAAGAGATATTTCTGGCAAATATTTGGATGGAAAATACAAATTTTATTGATTAATGAAGGAAGATTACAACAATTGTTTTTTGTTGGAGCATTGCTCACACAAATGATAAAATAAATGATAAAATTACAAACTAAATTGAACTAATTAAACGTCTTCGTCGGATGACGATCCAAAGGCTTGATGCAGCTTCAGCTTCAGGATTTCCTTCCCATAGTGAGCTTTTAGTTCGGCTTTCTCGGCTTTTAGCTTGCTAATGACTCTCTTCCACTCGTTGGGAGCGGGATCGCTGGTTGTCATTTCCTTAAGCTTTCTTTTCCTTTCCTTGACGTATCTCTGGATTGCGTTATCCTTTTGGCGAATCTTCTCATCTTTCTCCATGAGCCATTCATCCTGGAAGTAGAGTGTCTTTTCATGATCTTTGAATTGCTTCTTGAGTTTTTCATTCTCAAGGTTAGCCTTAAGGAATTTATTTTCCAAAGCTTCTTTCTCAAACCTTATTTTGGTCAAGGCTTCTTGGTATTCTCCCACAGCTTCGACGGGAAAATTTGTTGATTTGGAAGCAATTGAGAACATGGGATCCTCATAAGCGTAAGGCATTCGAAATTCCTTCGCTCTTTTCTTTACCCAAGAAGTGTAGGTTTCCATGGCTACACAATTCTTTGCTTTCCCTTTTTCTTTCCTTCGGATGTGATGCCAAGCTTTGATCATCCTAGCTTTCAATCCCTGGGAATCCTCTCCTTCATGATAGAAGTAGCTTTATACTGTAAAACCAAAAGGTTTACTAGAGTTTGCATATCCGAGCTGACGTCTTGCTAGAAATGGGTTGTAGTTGATTCCTCCTTTCGTACCAATGAGAGGTACGTTGGCAAATTCTCCACATTTCTCAATGATTTCCATCTCATTGTCTACCAAGGTATACCAATGGATATCGTCGTTTGTAAGAGACATGAGTCTTCTTGACCAATGCCACTCGTCTTTGTTCTCGCGGAAAATAGGAGATTTAGGCAAGTGTGAGGTAATCCATTTGAAAAACAGAGGTACACAACACACGATAGTTCCGTCTCCTTGATGATTCCTATGATGAATAGAGACGACGTGTCACCAAGGTGGGAACGGATTTCCAATCGAAGATCCTTATGGCGTTGATATCAACGAAATTTGGGACGTTGGGAAACAACACCAATCCATAGATGAGTAAAGCTAAAATAGCTTCAAAGGCTACCATACTACCCAGAGAATTTGAGAGCCTTCTCCATTAGGAACTTTGAAGTCACCCTAAGAGTTTTCCTCCGTAGTTAGGTTTTGTCTATCTCGATTTCTTTAAGTGAGTCATCGTTGCAATGATCGGTGACTTAGGAATGGCTTCCAAACCATTGAAAGGAACTTTGTCCGACATCGAGATACCTAGGATATGCGCATACTCTTCCAAAGTAGGCATCAACCGATAATCGTGGAAAGTGAAATGTAGATCGGATCGTAAACCGAACGAAAGTTTTGAGAAGTCCTTCATCAACGTTAGCGCTCGTAAGAGTTAAAAGAGTTCCATAGCGTCAAACCGAGGGATCTTCTACCAAGGATGCTAACTCTTTCAACTTTCCTACGCAGAATTCTAAAACTGTATCTTTGGTGAATCTTCCTCCGACGTCCATCACTCTAACCTAAAATATTTTACAAAGAAAATCTCTAAATTTTTGGAAATGGGAAGAGAAATGAAGTTTTTTTTTTGAATGAATGAATGCATGAATACGGCAAACATGGTTAGTAGTTATACACACGGCAAGCGTCAAGTCACGAGCATCAAGCCAACGATAAGAATCAACGTGGTTAAGTTCTAAGGGCTTATTTATCCGTGAAACGGTTCTACCGATAATACAGCTCAACACTCCTCTTTGAAATATTATCGGATTTGTTGAATACCGATGGTCCAATAATATTCTTCAAGAGAAACTTGCCTGATCGTAGTATCGCATGACAATTACTCTAGGCTTACACCGAATAATCTCTCGCACTACATCCTAAATGGCCGGATGGGTTATGTGTTCTACAGCCCCTCACTTCTTAAGTTTCCTCAGTACAAGGTCTTCGCAAATACTTGCTAAACACAATACCCCAAGACAACCTCCATCGACCGAGATATTAACTCGTAAGCATTGAACTTCTCACGATTAATACCTCCACCTAGATCTTAAAATGTTTCTTAAATTGGTTAGATTTCTTTCCATCGATGAAATCGCGAAACACACAATAAAAAAAAGATATATGCAAAACAAGAAAGCTTATCCCTTTCTTTTCTTTTGAAAAAAAAGCTTGGTGCTCTCGGCAGAGTAACGCTTTTTTTTAATAAAACAAACAAGATTCCCAAACAGAGTCGCCATTTTTCCTGTTCAAAAGACGCGCTAGAGGATGCGAACGTGAGTTCGGATTCTCGCTTGAAACGATTTAATCTTTTGATTTGTTTATAAAGATGCCATGAGCATCAAGCTTTATTATTTTCAACACAAGAAAGATGATTTAATGATTATGAAAAGGGAAAGTCGAAATACCCTCAATTGATATTGGTATTCGTAACGACTAGCGCAAACTAGACGCAACGCATTGGGGAGATTCTGAGTAAGGGGGATTGTTATATAAAGGGAATAGATGGAGCACCCATATATATAGTTATCTATAGCTTTTATATATGAATATGTTTGATATGTTTGTGTGTTTTATTTGCTATTTCTATGATTGGGAAAGTTTCTCCTTTGGGATTTTAAGAAAGATAGATTATGAAGGATTCTAGGTTTTGTTATTATTGTGCTCGCAAAGATCTGTGGATCTTTCGCATACATATCCCTAGTGGGAATCGAGCATTTGTAGCTCGGATCTGTGGTTCTATGATTTTTTTGGTCTGAGGGAGAAAGAAATTTGCTCGGCAAGGATGAGACCTTGTGCCTACGTATTCTCAAAAGGATGTTGAGAAAGTCAGAGCAATCGTAGTTCCCACTTATGCTAGTGGAAAGCAACAGGATGTTAGTAAGAGATGCAGAAATGTCATCTTAATGAAAATGTATCTAATCTATTTCATCACATACATTTTGAAAGGTTTGATCGATTAAAATCTTTCATCGTAAGCATTAGGTGCTTTGCTTGAGTGTACAAGCGTTACCACTTACATGTTTAAGAAAGATGTTTGAAAAAAAGATTGAATCTTTAACTGTAAGTATTGGGTGTTTTGCTTGAGTGTACAAACGTTACCACTTACAATTAAGAAAGATGTTTTTGTTTAAAAATAGTTTGAAAAAGAGTTTGAAAAGTTTTTTTGACTGTATGTGATGTGATAGATGAGATACTTCTTCCATAGAGATGATAGATGTCTAAATATCAAGGAGAAATTGATTGGATTAAGGGGATGCTTTTAAGAAGCCCATGGGTCCTTGTATTGTTAGCCCAAGAGGAGGCATTCCGAGGGTCATCGAGGGTCATCGAGGGTCATCGAGGGTCCTTGTATGAAGCTCAAGAGGAAGCTATATGGTATGGCTGGCTTTGTGTTAAAAGGGATTTCACCGAGAAACCATCCTTTTTTGAATAAGAGCAATTTCACCGGGAAATTTTACTCTCTGGGGATTTGAAAGTGATTTCACCGGGAAACCATCCTTTCAGGGTTCTATCTTAGCGTGGGTGATTCTTTGTATTGGAAGCCCAATAGGAGGCTGTTAAGAGATTTCCTATCTCTTTCATTGTATGATGCCCAAGAGAAGGCTAAACTCAATGAGGAGTTCTTTTGAACGAAGCCCAAGAGGAGGCTAACTCAACAGGGGAGTGTTGTCTTATATGAAGCCTAAGCGGAGGCTAAACTCTGTGGGGAGAGTTTCTTTGTACAAAGCCCAAGAGAAGGCTAAACTCAACTGGGGATGAGTTGTCTTGTATAAAGCCCAAGCGGAGGCTAACTCATGCTGGTGATGAATTGTCTTGTACAAAGCCCAAGCGGAGGCTACAACTGTGGGGAACCTATTGGTTAGACTGATTGTTATGTTAAATTAGACAGTTGTATAAACAAGTGTGTGTGTGTGTGTGATATGTATTCACAGGAGTTTATGAAGGAAATATAAACAATGCAATGATGTTTATTTATAGCAGTTTATGAAATATAAACAAGTGTCTGTGAAACGAACGTTTAAAACGAGCGTAACTTGATTATTTACAAGTTTGAATTGTGTACAAGGAAGTGAATATGTACACGAACGAGTATTTATGTACAGAGAAAGATGGATGTACATAGGGGGGTTGGGACTTACACCATAAGGGAGGCCCATTGGTTTGAAAGCAATTTCACAGGGAATAATGTTCCTTTCAATACCAATGGTATTCAGCGTATATATAGACGAAACAGAAACGACTGATCAAAGTTTATCTGTAAAAGGTATCTGTATTATGTACAGATAAAAGTTTTGTATGAAAAGAAATTGATATGTACAAGTAAAATATGTATGTACATAAAGAATGTTGGTTTGTGTATACACAAGTGAAATGAAAAACAAACGATCGAAGTTTGTCTGTACTTGAGTATAAAAAGTATCTGTGTTATGTACAGATAAAAAATTGTATGTGTTTGAAGAGTTTTTGATATGTACAAAGAAATATTATTTACATAAAAGAATGTTATGGGACTTACACCGTGAGGGAGGCCCATTGGTTTGAAAGCGCCACAGGAATAATGCTCCTTTCAATACCAATGGTGTTGTATAAACAAACGAATGAAAACAAACGAAAAAATTTGTTTATGTTTGAATATTGACAATGATGATTTGTGTATGTACAAGTAAAACTAAGTATGTACATAAAGGATTGGGACTTACACCATAAGGGTGGCCCATTGTCGATTGAGAAATTCGAGAGAAAACGAATTTGATTTTATCGTTTAAATCGGATCGATTGTGGTAAAAGATGTAAGTTTTGATGAAATGTTTTGAAAAATGATTTGAAAAATGTTTTGAAATGTGAGGTTTGTTTATGAGAAGTTTTGAAAAAAATCGGAAGTCGAAAACCTGAAAAAATTCACTTTAAAGGAGGTTTGAAAAAGTGTTCAGGACGTCGTTTTCGGCTCGATTAAAATATGATCAGAAGAAAGTTTTTTTCTGAAAATTTTTGCACTATCATAAAATAAAGGTATTTATTGACAAGTGTTCAAAAAATCACCTTAAAATAAGGAGTTTTGATTGGTCAAAAAAATTGTGAAAGTTTTGTAAAAAAACATGAAAAATTGGAAAGTTTGAAAAAGAAATGGTCCTGATGGGAGTTAAACCCATGACCAAAGGGTGACACACGTGGCAGAGAAACTTAAGAGCAAACAGGCTACCACTGGGACAAACGCGCCTTGGTGTTTAGTGGACTAGAACACGTGTTGATATGAGATTGGAATTTTTGAATTTGAAAAAGATCAAGAACACGCGCGCATCTGTTCTTCATGTTTTGATTTTCATAAATCATGATCCAAGCTACCATCTTCGTTTCTCAATGAAAATCAATGATGTAAAAATGAAACTTGCTCGTTTTTTGATCACGAACACGATGGTACTTGTTAATTGCATTTATATTCAGTCTAACTCAATTGAATTTCTGGAAAATGCTAACAACCCTAAAACTGATTTTTCAAATTAAATGACGTATGTTTAATGATTCTTTGATTTTATTGAGGGTTATTGATCGTTATGTGTGCAGAAACAAAACAGCCATGAGTTTTTTTCAATTAATGCAAGGAATCATAGAGTTCGAAGTTGGTGTTCATACCTGTGAAAGTGAGAATCGAATTCAGTGCAAGAGTGTTTCCAGAGCTTGTTTGTGGATCATTTGAGCACCATCGGCATGTATGGAAGCTGTGAATGGTATGCTTGCTTCAAATCACCTCAAATCGCTCCAGCCAAGTCCACCGCACAACTCGTAAATAGAAACTCGAATTCGATGGAAAACTGTTATGATTGTTGTTTATGTTTTGAATCATCCTAATGGTGTATATTGAAGGTGTTAGAATGATTAGAACATGATTTGATCAAGCCTAGCTTCAAATTCGATCCATAAGGCAGTTTTGGAAGTTTGAAAACATGAAATGTGAAAACTGGTTTTGGCTTGATTTTAGTTTGATTTTAAGTTATAAACAAGTTTGATAATGATCATGGAATGTGTTTGACACCAAAGATCAACTCGGTTTTAACTAAATTTCAAAATGCAATATTTCTCACTTTGCACTAAATTGCTTGATTTTGAAGAAAAGAGTGAAAGCATGATCTTGCATTTGCTTTGGTGTGGTTTTGGACTTGAATTTGTGATCTATTTATAGGAAACAAGTTCTGAAATGTTAGGCAAAGAGTACAATGCTTTTGGAAAATCAAAGATAACTTAGAGGGCAAGAATGGTATTTGCCAAAAAAGGAAACTTCCTTTTTTCACCGTGTGCTCATTTTTACAATTTGATCCAATCCTCTCAATTATTACCTCTAACTGATATTTATCAGTTCAATCATCCATTTGGCAAGGTTAGATTGCTTCTAGATGAAGAAAGCATAAAAATGACCTATAATTGAAGTTTTGGATTTTGAAAATCAAGTTTCATGGAGCCTTATGTTTCAATTTCAAAAGTATGGCTAGACTCCATGGATTTGAGAGTTCTTGGACATTTTGGAAAGCTTGTTTCACAAGCTACAACTTTCATGTTTTGATTTTTTTCAAATTCAAATTGGAACTAGGTGAAAAAATGGGATGAAGTTTGGAAAAAATAAGAAATTTCAACACTTAGAAAATTTTCTAAGTATGAAAACTTTTGACTTTTTGTTGACTTTTTCAAATTCTTTGATTTTTTATGATCATGATAGATCATTTGAAGTATTTTGATGATGGAAAAAGTTTTGTTTTGAAAAATTTGACCAAAAGTCAAAGTTTGACTTTTCTGTGCAGATGAAAATTCATCAGATGTTTCAGAAATTGATTGATGAAGTCTGTGAACTTTTGTGATGTTGTGAATCCAGAAATTAGGTCAAGATGTTGTATCTAAGATATAATGACCAATCTCTATCCAAAAAAAGTCATTTCTTGCTCAAAAAGTCAGAGAAAATTCCTGCCCGATCAAAACCCTAATTGGTCGATCCTCGATTGATCTATGAGAAAAAATGGATATCTGAAGATTGAAGGCTGATATTTGATTAAGATAGATCAAATGAGGTGAGAAAAACTCAAACCCTAATTGATTTCCTCTTGAATCAGATGAAAATCTGATGAAACCCTAATTTTGACCTGTGAAATCCACACCCGATTAATGCTGTCTGAACTGTTAGTTATGCAAATGATGCAAATGTAAGGTGGTATATTAGGTCAAAATTTGGGGTATGACAAAGCCCAATAGGAGGCTGTTAAGAGATTTCCTGGTCTCTTTCTTTGTTTGATGCCCAAGAGAAGGCTAAACTCAATGAGGAGTTCTTTTGAACGAAGCCCAAGAGAAGGCTGACTCAGCAGGGGAGTGTTGTCTTATATGAAGCCTAAGAGGAGGCTAAACTCAGTGAATGAGTTTTCTTATATGAAGCCTAAGAGGAGGCTGAACTCAGATGAAATGAGTTACCTTGTACGAAGCCCAAGAGGAGGCTATCTCTGTAGGGAACCTAATGGTTAGACTAGTTGTTATGTTATAACTAGACAGTTGTATAAACAAGCGTATGAAGTTTATTCACAGGAGTTTATGAAGGAAATATAAACAATGCGTGTAAAGTTTATTTACAAGAGTTTATGAAGGAAATATAAACAAGTGTGTGTAAAACGAACGTTTAAAACGAGCGCAACTTGATTATTTACAAGTTTGAATTGTGTACAAAGAAGTAAATATGTACACGAACGAGTATTTATGTACAAGGAGGTGTGGATGTACATAGGAGGTGTGGATGTACATAGGAGGGTTGGGACTTACACCATAAGGGAGGCCCATTGGTTTAAAAGCAGTTTCACCGGGAATAATGCTCCTTTTAATACCAATGGTATTCAGTGTATATACAAACGAAATGAAAACAAACGGACGAAGTTTGTCTGTACTTGAGTATTTACAAAGATGTTCGTATTATGTACAAGTAAAATAGATGTGTACATAAAAGAATTGGATATGTACAAGGAAATATGTATGTACATAAAAAGAATTTTGGGACTTACACCGTGAGGGAGGCCCATGATCGGTTAAGAAATTCGAGGAAAAAACGAATTCGGTTTTATCGTTAAATTGGATCGATCATGGAAAAAGATGTAAGTTTAATAAAAAGTTTTGAAAAAAGATCTTGAAAGTGTTTTTGAAAATTTAAATATACTTGTGAGAAGTTTGGAAAAGAATCGGGCTTTGAAAGTTTGAAAAAATCACCTTTGAAAGTGCTTTGAAAAGTACTCAAAAGTATCGTTTTCGGCTCGATAAAAATATAATCAGATGAAAGTATTTTGGAATTTTTTTGACACTATCATAAAATAGACATGTTAATTGACAAGTGTACAAAAAATCACCTCAAAATGAGGAGTTTTTATTGGGTTTTGAAAGAGTCAAAGTTTGAAAAAAATATGAAGTAAAAATGAAAAAGTTTGGCAAAAATGGTCCCAAGGCTACTCGAACCCGGGACCATTGGGCAAGGCGTGGCAAGGGAATGACTTAAGAGTGAGCTGGCAACCACTAGGGCGGAAATACATCCGTGTATTGATGTCAAACCATGTTATAATATTATAAACTGGATATTTGAATTTGAAAAAACACGCGCAATCACCTTCTTCTTCCCCGATCCTTCAATCAGCCATGGTTTCTTTGTTTCTCCACGAAATTGCTCGATGTAAACATCAAACTTGATCGAAATTTAACCAGGAATATGATGATGTGGTTTAATTTCATTTATTTTTAGTTTAACATGATTAAATTCCCAGAAATCACGAAGAACCCTAATTCTTTAAAATCAAATTGAAATCGTGTATGGTTAATGAAATAAGCAATTGATTGAGGGTTAATGATCAGTGATGGTGCAGAAACATAACGGCCAAGAGCTTTTTGAACTGGAAGCAAGAAATCAAGGAGTTCGAAGTTGAGTTACATACCTCTTGAAGTTGAGATCGAAATCTTCAATGGGGTGTTTCCAGTTGTTGTTTAATGATTGCTATAGCACCAGTGAACTTCAAGGATCGTGTGAGGATGGTCTGCTCACTTTGAAATTGCCTGAATCATTCCAACCAAGTCAACTTGAATATGCTCAAAGTGAAACTCGAATATGTGCTTGGAGGTGTTACAGATCAAAAGTGATGGTTTGTATCATCCCTATGGAGTATGTTGATGATGTTTGAATGATAAAAATACATCTTGCTCGAGCCAAACATCAATTTTGAAAGTTAAGGCAGTTTTGGCAAGTTTGAAAGCTTGAAATGCAAATCTGATTTTTAGTTGTTCTTAGATTGATTTTAAGTTTCAAACCAGTTCTAAATGATGTTTATGACATGTTAGACACCAAATCTTTCATAGTTTTTCACAAGTTTTGAAAAATGCAAGAATTTCTCAAATTGAACTATGTTACTTGATTTTTAAGAAAGAAATGAGAAAGCTTGTTTTGGCATAGCTTTGGTGTAGTTTCAAATGGCCAACATGACCTTTATTTATAGGTCAAGGTTTCTGAATGGCAAGCAAAAGAGATTAGCTTGGATTTGGACAACTTGCCTTAGAGGGCAAGAAAGTCATTTTTGTAATAAATGCAAAAGGAAGCTTCCTTTTAACCATGGTTAATAATTCACCTTGATCTTATCCCATCATAATTACCTCTCAACTAATTTTTATCAGCTCTAACCCTCTTGGCTAGGTGGCATGGCTTCTAGAAGGAGAAAACTCAAAAATGACTTGTAATTTTGAAAGTTGTACTTGAAAATCCATGGTTTTTGGAGCTCTATGTTTCAAAATCAAACGTATAGCTAGACTCCACGAATTTGAAAGTTCTTGGACATTTTGGAAAGCTTGTTTCAAGTGCTACAACTTTCATGTTTTGAGTTTTTTCTAATTCAAAATGGAACTATGTGAAAAAATGCCTTGAAGTTTGGAAAAAATGTGAAATTTTAACACTTGAAAAATTTTCTAAGTGTTGAAAATTTTGACTTTTTGTTGACTTTTCCAAATTTCTTGATATTTTATGATCATGATGGATCATTTGAAGTATTTTGATGATTGAAAAAGTTTTATCTTGAAAATGTTGACCAAAAGTCAAAGTTTGACTTTTCAGTGCAGATGAAATTTCATCAAATGATCCAGAAATTGACTGATGAATTTTGTGAACTTCTGTGATGTTTTGAATCTAGAAATTAGGTCAACATGTTGTATTGAAGATATGAAGATCAATCTCCAAACAAAAAAGTCATTCATTGATCAGAAAATCAGTGATTGCTTATCCTCGATAAAAACCCTAATTGGTCGATCCTTGATAGATCATGAGAAAAAATTGGATATCTGAAGATCAGAGGTTGATGATTTGATCAAGATAGATCACTTGAGGTGAGTGAAACTCAAACCCTAATTGATTACCTCTTTAATCAGATGAAAAATTGATGAAACCCTAATTTTGACCTGTAAAAGCTACACCCGATTAATTCTGTTCTGAACTGTTAGTGATGCAGTTATGCAAATGTAAGGTGGTATATTAGGTCAAAAATTGGGGTATGACAGTGATATGTGTGGTTTAATGCATGATTAATGAATACATGCAAATATGATTTGAATGTTTGGACAAGTGCCTCAACTGAGGGTTACAAGTAGATGAAATGAGAAAGGCTTTTGAAGGTGGTCCTTTGGAAGGATATTGCAAGCATGACTTCCCGACACTTCTTGTAAGATCAGAAATTGCTGATGATTTATGAAATGATATGCTTGTGAGCATCTTTGAAAATGGAGAGGTCTTCACTCTGAATTCCCCAAAATGCTGAGTTCTCAAAAAGTTTGGATCCACAGAAGTTTGGCACTAACTACTGATCTCGAAAACGACATGTTCCAATGTTTGGAACTCTGAAAATGGAATGCCTCTAATTGTGATCAGTTCTTGAATAAATGGTTTTCCCCTGATGGGGTAACTCTGCAGATGATGATTTTTTTCAACCGATGTCCATAGATGAAATTCTCTTGATGTGAATTGCTAAACTTGCAAATGAAATTATTTTCTTACAATGGTAATATTAATGCGATGATTATGAAAAACTTTTGAAAGTAAATCATTTATTGAGATGAAATTGCGGTAAAAAAATGGATATATCCTGACGAGGATGCAATGGTAATTTGAAATTCAAGATGTGAAAAAACGATGTGATAACGTGGTATCAGCACCAATGAATTTAGCAAACAACCGAGGAGTCAGGTTAATGCAACCTTGCTTTAGTATGCTTTTAAAAGAAACCTTGCTTCAATTAGGTCTTTTGAATGTTGTAACATGGTCTGGTTCACGATTTAAGAAACAAAGGATATAAGGCTCAAATTTTATTTGTATCCAACCCAATATTCGTAATGTTCTCCAGTTCCTATGTTCAGTTGATTAATTTATTCAACTTTAGAGAAGAATTGCAAATGACGACGTGATGGCTTGAGAACCAATGCTCTTTGAGGTGGCAATAACCTGTTCTTCTTTGGAAGTCACACAAGCTTGTTCTTTCTTTGATTTGTTGAGATCCTTGGAAGTAGGCCTGTAAATAGGCAAGTACAATAGGAGGCAATTCCTTAAATGAGGCAATTGCAAAAGTAAAATAAGAGGAAAACTAAAACACATGGCAATGCGATAATGAATCCTCATCGGTTTTCAACCCTGCTATTACTTTTATAACTCCAACTATCTCATCACTTTGCTTTTCTCGAATAAGGTGATTGGATTGATCACTGCCTTTTGGAGTAGCTTGAGATGTTGTCACAAGTTGCGGTTGTTGATCCCATGCAGGACATAGTCACTGGCCCTTACTTCTTTTTCAACTAAGCAAGTCTATGCATAGTATTTCTTGAATACGTCTGCGTTCACGGGTAGTGGAAAATCTTCTTTGTCCATTGTTGTGAGCATCATGGCACCACTTGAGAAAACTTTCTTTACAACAAATGGCCCTTCGTAATTCGACATCCACTTACCTCGAGGATCACCCTGAGGAAGAATTATCCTTTTTAGCACGAGATCACCAGGCTTATAATTTTGAGGTCGCACCCTCTTGTCATATGCTTTCTTCATCCTCTGCTGATAAACTTGTCTGTGACCGATAGCTTCCAACCGTTTCTCGTCGATGAGGCATAACTGGTCTAAGCGGTTCTTCACCCACTCATCTTCATCGAGCTCTGCATCTTTCATTGTTCTCAATGAAGGGATATGAACTTCAATTTGAAGTACTACTTCCATGCCATAAAGGAGAGAGAATGGGGTTGCCCCGGTTGAAGTACGAGCGGTAGTCCTGTAACCATGCAAAGAAAAAGGCAACATCTCATGCCAATCTCGATAGCTTACTACCTTCTTTTGTACAATCTTCTTAATGTTCTTATTCGTCGCTTCAACAACACCATTCATCTTCGGGCGATACGGGGACGGATTGTGATGCTTGATCTTGAAGGACTCACAAATCTCCTTCATCATCTTGTTGTTAAGATTTGACCCATTATCCGTGATAATCTTGTCAGGAATCCCGTAACGGCAGATCATATTGTGCTTGATAAACCGGGTAACCACCTGCTTGGTACGCTCGCATAAGATGTTGCTTCAACCCACTTGGTGAAATAATCTATTGCAACCAGAATGAAGCGATACCCATTGGACATAGTCGGTTTAATCTTTCTGATCATATCAATGTCCCACATAGCAAATGGCCTTGGAGAGGTTAAAACATTCAAAGATGATGGCGGCACATGCACCTTGTCAGCATATACTTGGCATTTGTAACAAACCCGGGCATGATTAAAACAATCGACCTCCATGGTAGACCAGTAATTTCCAGCTCGCAATATCTTTTTAGCCATAGTGTGCCCACTGGAGTGAGTTCCAAACGAGCCCTCATGCATCTCTTCGATGATCTTTACAACTTCATCTTTACCAACACATCTGAGCAACATCCCGTCATGATGTTTGTGGTATAGCACACCGTTGTTGAGGAAGAACTTCGTCGAGAATCTTCTCAAGAACTTCTTATCTATCATAGAAGCTTCCTCTGGATACTCTTGAGTTTCAAAATATCGCTTGACTTTATAAAACCAAGGATTGCAATCTTTCTCTCCTTCAATCTCAAAACAAAAGGATGGCTCATCCAATCTATGAATGGTTATCGAAGGCACTTCATTAGCCCATTTGACTTTAAACATGGATGCTAAGGTGGCCAAAGCATCAGCCAAATTATTCTCTTCACGTGATATATGACTGAAAGTGGCCTCCTCGAAGTAAAGAATCAATTTCATCACATGCTCTCGGTAAGGAATCAAATTTGGGTGACGAGTTTCCCAATTGCCGTTAATCTGGCTAATCACAAGTGCAGAGTCTCCATACATGTTCAGATGTTTAATTCTCAAATCAATCGCCACCTCAATACCAAAGATGCAAGGCTCATATTCAACCATGTTATTGGTGCAATCAAAACAGATTCGGGTTGTGATGACCGTCCGGAGTAGTAATTACCGCATCAACACCATTGCCTAACACATTGGAGGCTCCATCAAAAACCAAATATCACACAGATCCTGGTTCGGGTCCCTCGTCTGGACCAGGGATGTTAAAATCTCGGATGTACATGATATCCTCATCAGGAAATTCAAATCTCATTGGCTGATAATCGTCTACAGGCTGGTGAGCAACGTAATCTTCCAACACACTACTCTTGATAGCTTTTTGAGTAGTATACTGGATGTCATACTCTGTTAAAATCATCTGCTATCTAGAGATCCGGCCTATCAAAGCTGGCTTCTCAAATATGTATTTGATCGGATCTATCTTAGATATCAATAAGGTTGTGTGAGTCAACATATACTGTCTTAGTCGGCGAGCAGCCCACGCTAGAGCACAGCAAGTTTTCTCGAGCAGTGAGTATTTTGTTTCACCTTCGATAAACTTTTTTCTTAGGTAGTATATTGCATGCTCTTTTCGACCAAACTCGTCATGTTGCCCCAACACGCACCCCATTGAGCCTTTGAGCACTTTCAAATACATTATCAACGGTCTGCCCTTCATGGGAGGCATGAGAATCAGAGGTTTATGCAGATACTTTTTATCTTGTTGAATGCGACTTGACAATCGTCATTCCACCTGACCATTTGGTCCTTTCTCAGTAATTTGAGGATAGGTTCGCATGTGGCAGTCATGTGAGAAATGAATCTGGAGATGTAGTTTAATCTCCCTAGAAAGCCACGAACCTCTTTCTCAGTTCTTGGTTCAGGAATTTCTTGAATTTCTTTTCCTTTAGCAGGATCAACCTTGTTAGTGTTTTAAGTTGGCATTAATTTTTGGTAAAACTAGACTATGGCCATGTCTTGATAAATGTCATGACATTCAGTTGTTGAAGATAAATCCTACATGACAAGGTTGTTTAAGTACAACTCAGATTTGGGAGCAAGTACTGTGCTGGAAATTCTGCAGAAGTTTGACTGATGTCATAACAGATGTTATGACATTCTGTGTGACATTTACTGTTTTGCAGAATCTGTTTTTCCTGAGATTTTTTAGGAAGTTTGTTGAGCTGGTTTATTATTGCTATATGTTATCCGATTACATGCTCACATGGCTAAACTGGTTAATCTTAGTTAAACCTAAATTGGTTGTTGAAAAGACCAAGTTTTTAGGACTAATTAAGTGAACCCTATCTATCTTTATGAAAGCCCAAGACTGAAGTTTCAGGACTGCTTCTATAATAGAAAAAGATCCCTTACACTGCTGCTGCGCCTCCTAAACTGTATTGAAGATTTAGCAGGTTGTATTTTGTAATTCTAGTTACTCTTGTGAGCCAAACAACTATCAATTGATAAGTGCTTTGGACTAGGATTTGTTTGTAAGGGTAGTTTATCACTCAAAGCTTTGAAGCACGAGTGTTGTGTCTCTTGATTAAAGCTTTGAAGCAAAATCAAGTTTGTTTATTGAAGACTGTCTTCACAATTCAATTAATCAATAGGTTGATATCACTGCTGTGATTGAGGGGGGTGTGTAGGAACTCAGGTCTAAGTAGGACTTAGATTGAAGTTGCATTGGGTAGGTTTTAAGTGAAGGAGATAAACTGGTTGGTTTATTCCTGAATTAATTCTACTAATAGTGAATTTCCTCCCTGGCTTGGTAGCCCCCAGATGTAGGTGTAGTTACACACTGAACTGGGTAAACAATTTATTGTGTTCTTTACTGCTGTTTGAATTTACTGTGTGAATTGTTAACAGAGTGTCAGATACTGTGTCATAACATTCTCTGTGACATCACGTATCTGCTGCCAGGAATTTCAATTGGCATCAGAGCAGGCACCCTGCCTGTTATTTCTGGGTGAGATCTAGGGATAATAGTTTCTGGCGTTATGGATAAGGAAGGAGGATTTGGAGGTAGACCACCCATACTGGATGGATCTAATTATGATTACTGGAAACCTCGTATGGTTGCCTTTTTGAGGTCACTGGATATTAAAGCTTGGAGAGCTGCTGACAAAGGATGGAAACATCCCACCAAGCTTGAGAAAGATGGGACTACTGTCTTGAAACCTGAGGAAGAATGGAGCAAAGAAGAAGAGGAGCTAGCACTGGGGAACTCTAAAGCATTGAATGCCTTATTCAATGGAATTAACAGAAATATCTTCAGACTAGTTCATCAATGTGAGCTGGCCAAGGATGTTTGGGACACTCTCAAAACTACTCATGAGGGGACATCCAAGGTGAAGATGGCAAGACTTCAGATGCTCACTACCAAATTTGAGAATTTGAAGATGAAAGAAGATGAGACCATTCATGAGTTTCACATGAATATCTTGGAGATTGCCAACACCTCAGGAGCACTTGGTGAAAAGATGTCAGAAGAAAAGGTGGTGAGAAAGATTCTCAGATCATTGCCTAAAAGGTTTACAATGAAAGTGACTGCTATAGAGGAAGCTCAGGACATCAGCACCTTGAAGGTGGAAGAACTTGTTGGATCTCTCCAGACTTTTGAGATGGGGATCAGTGAAACTGTTGACAGGAAGAACAAGAGCATAGCCCTTGTATACAATACTGAAGAGGGATGCAAGGAGGATGATGAAGAGAAGATATTTGAAGCTATAACTACGCTTGGAAGGCAGTTCAACAAACTCATCAAGAGAATTGATCCAAAGTCAAGGTCCAATGTCAAGAACATTCTATCTGACATTAGCAGATCTTATGACTCCAGCAGAAGATCCAAGTCAGAAGAAAAAGGAAGTCAAAGCAGAGGAATCCAGTGTCATGGTTGTGAAGGATATGGGCATATTAGAGCTGAATGTCCTACCTTTCTAAAGAAACAAAACAAAGGGATGGTTGTCACTTGGTCTGATGGTGACTCAGGAAGTGAATCTGAGGAAGAAGTAGCCAAACTTGTCACTGCTCTCTCTGGAGTGTGCAATTCTGATATGGATTCTAGTGATGAGGAAGTGACATTTGAGGAGCTGGCTGAAACCTACAAGAAGCTGTGTGTAAGAAGTGGTGAAGTATGTCAGCAAAATGAGAAACAGAAAAAGCTGATTGAGAAGTTGGAGGCTAAGAATGCAAAATTGGAGGCTGAGAAGAAGGAAAACACTGCTACTATAAGTCACCTCAACAGTGAAATTATAGGGTTGAACTCCAAACTTGATCAGATGACTAAGTCTGTCAAATTGTTGACATCTGGTACTGATAAGTTGGAAGAAATCCTTCAGCTTGGACAGAATGCAGGAAATAAGCATGGTCTGGGATTTGAAGCTGCAAAGAAACCTGCTGGTGACAAGAAGAAGAACAGGCCTGGCAAATCAATGTCAAAGAAGATGTCACACCACAAGACAGGAAATAGGTCTGGTTCAGGATATGTGGAGGCAAAGAAATTTGCTGATAACAAAAAGAAGAACAAACCTAATAAGCCAATGTCTAAGCAGATGTCACAACATTGGGTACAACATCAAGATCAAAGAAACATGAAGAAAAAGTTTCAAAGATGGAGATGTCATTATTGTGGGAGGTTTGGTCACATAAAGCCTTTTTTGCTTTAGACTACATGGATATCCTAATCAATTTCCTTATGTCAAGCCTAAGGTCAACAAGGTATCCTACACTCATCATTGGAAGAAGAAGACTGCATCTCTGATAGCTCACACTTCCCTCAGAGTGTCTGCCAAGGAAGATTGGTACTTTGACAGTGGGTGTTCTAAGCATATGAGTGGAATCAAAAATCTTCTGAATGATGTCAAACCTCATTCTACCAGTTTTGTTACTTTTGGAGATGGAGCTAAAGGAGAAATTAAAGGTGTTGGAAACTTAGACTGTTCTGGAGTTCCAAACCTAAATGGAGTGCTGATGGTAAAAGGTTTGATTGCTAATCTCATAAGCATAAGTCAACTATGTGATATGGGATTCAAAGTCAAATTCACTAGGTCTGAATGTCTTGTAATAAATGATAAACAAGAAGTGGTTATGAGAGGAGTCAGATCAAAGGACAACTGCTACATGTGGGAATATGAGAACACCAACCTGTCTTCTGTGTGCTCTACAGACAAAGATGAAAAACAAGTAAAATTGTGGCACCAAAAACTTGGTCATTTGCATCTCAGAGGAATGAAAAAGATCATTTCCATGGAGGCTGTCAGAGGGATACCAAGACTCCATATTGATGAAGGGAGATTTTGTGGTGAGTGTCAGGTTGGAAAGCAAACCAGAATGTCACACCCAATGTCTAGACATCTGACCACTTCTAAAGTGCTGGAGCTGCTACATATGGATTTGATGGGGCCTATGCAGGTTGAGAGTCTTGGTGGAAAAATATATGCTTATGTTGTTGTGGATGATTTCTCCAGATTTACCTGGATAAACTTCATCAAAGAAAAATCTAATGTGTTTGATGTTTTTAAAGAGTTATGCAAAAGACTTCAAAGAGAGAAGGAAGGTCGCATTGTCGTAATAAGAAGTGATCATGGAAAGGAATTTGAGAACAGCAAGTTTGATGAATTCTGTTCCTCAGAAGGAATCAATCATGAGTTTTCTTCTCCTATAACTCCTCAACAAAATGGGGTTGTGGAAAGGAAGAATAGGACTATACAGGAATCTGCCAGAGCAATGATTCATGCTAAGAAACTTCCTATTCATTTTTGGGCTGAAGCTATGAATACAGCTTGCTATGTTCACAACAGGGTCACCTTAAGAAAGGGAACATCCTCCACCCTGTATGAAATATGGAAGGGAAGAAAACCTACTGTGAAATATTTCCATGTGTTTGGTATCAAATGTTATATTCTGACAGATCGTGATCAAAGGAGAAAGATGGACTCTAAGAGTGATGAAGGCATTTTTCTGGGATACTCTACAAACAGCAGAGCATATAGAGTATTCAACTCCAGGACTAAAGTTATGATGGAGTCTATTAATGTCATAATTGATGATCACCATCAGGAAAACAATGTCACATATGATGTTGAGACATTGTTTGAGACATCACCACAAGTGTCTGATAAGGATGATGTGCCTGTTCCTACTTCACCAAAATCTGAACCAGAGGAAGCTAACAAAGATCCTTCCATCAGAATTCAGAAAGATCATCCAAAGGAACTCATCATTGGAGATCCAAACAGTGGTGTCATTACAAGATCCAGAGAAATTGTCTCAAACTCTTGCTTTGTGTCAAAAATTGAGCCAAAGAATGTCAAAGAGGCTCTAACTGATGAATACTGGATTGGAGCAATGCAAGATGAATTGAACTAGTTCAAGCAACATGAAGTGTGGGAGTTAGTTCCTAAACCAGAAGGAACAAACATCATTGGCACAAAATGGATCTACAAGAACAAGTCTGATGCAGAAGGGGTTGTCACCAGAAATAAAGCAAGACTTGTTGCTCAGGGATACACTCAAGTTGAAGGGATTGATTTTGATGAGACTTTTGCTCTAGTGGCTAGACTGGAATCAATCAGGCTACTACTAGGGGTTGCTTGCATTTTGAAATTCAAATTGTTTCAGATGGGTGTGAAAAGTGCTTTCCTAAATGGATATTTGAATGAGGAGGTATATGTAGAACAGCCTAAAGGATTTGTGGATCCAAGTTTTCCTGATCATGTCTACAAGTTGAGGAAAGCCCTACATGGGCTGAAGCAAACTCCTAGGGCTTGGTATGAGAGGCTGACCAAGTTCCTTACTGACAAAGGATATAGGAAAGGAGCCTTGGATAAAACTCTCTTTGTCAAGAATGAAGGAGGAAAGATAATGGTGGCTCAAATTTATGTTGATGACATAGTATTTGGAGGAATGTCAGACACAATGGTGAGACATTTTGCCAACCAAATGCAAGCTGAGTTTGAAATGAGCCTCATGGGAGAGTTGACTTATTTTCTTGGACTGCAAGTCACACAGATGGAAGACTCAACATTCCTTTCACAGAGCAAGTATGCAAGGAATATTGTCAAGAAGTTTGGAATGGAGAATGCCAGCCATAAAAGGACTCCTGCTCCTACACATTTGAAGTTGTCCAAGGACACAAGTGGAGAAAATGTTGATCAAAGCCTGTATAGAAGCATGATAGGAAGCTTGATATACTTAACAGCCAGCAGACCTGACATTGCATTTGCTGTTGGGGTGTGTGCAAGATACCAAGCTGAACCTAAAGTAAGTCACATCAATCAGGTAAAGAGAATTCTGAAGTATGTGAGTGGAACTTGCAATTATGGTATACTGTATTCTCATGGATGTGAACCAATTCTGTCTGGCTATTGTGATGCTGATTGGGCTGGTAGTGCTGATGATAGAAAAAGCACTTCTGGAGGATGCTTCTTTTTGGGGAACAATCTTGTTTCTTGGTTCAGCAAGAAGCAAAACTGTGTGTCTTTATCCACTGCTGAAGCTGAATACATAGCAGCTGGTAGCAGTTGTTCTCAAATGGTCTGGATGAAGCAGATGCTGACTGAGTACAATGTCACACAGGATGTCATGACATTGTACTGTGACAACCTGAGTGCTATTAATATTTCAAAGAATCCTATACAACACAGTAGGACTAAGCACATTGACATTAGACATCACTTCATCAGAGACCTTGTGGAGGAGAAAGTGATTAAATTGGAACATGTAGCCACTGAACATCAACTGGCTGACATTTTTACTAAAGCTCTTGATGCTAGTCAGTTTGAGAATTTAAGGGGCAAACTGGGTATTTGTCAATATGAGGAATTGTAGCAATTAAGATTGCTCACAACAAGGAATGGGAGAGATTTTTTTTCATTTAATTCTAAGTGGAGTAACTAATTATTTTCTCCTTGTTTTTCAAAAGTCTAAGAATAGGAAGGGGCATATATATATTTCAGTTTCTTCTTTTGAAAGTCTCTACTGCCATTTCAACAACAAACACTCTCAAGCCCTCTTTGAAAATTTTCTTGCATTCCTCAAGATGTCTCAACAGAACCTGTCATCATCCTCCTCATCATCCCAAGATTTTGGCTTTTCATCTCCTACCATGGCTGAGATTAGGGCAAGCGCTGAAGCCATGCATGTTGAACCTCTGAAGGTCACCCCTCTGCGTGCAATGGCAACTGACCCTGAGAAGGTCAAGAAACTGCGCACAAGGAATGCACGAAGGTCACAAGCATCACCTTCTGGAAAGACCTATGAACCATCTTCTTCAGTACCCCTAGAAATAGCAAATAGAGAGGGGTCTAGGTATGTGCATGAAGCCATTGCTAGGATAGTAACCAGGATCCTAAGTGAAAATCACTTCGTACTTGGGGTTTCTGTCCCTTTAAACCAATAATCTACTAGCCCTAGTTTAGCTGCTGATACAGATGTCACTGAAAATGTCAAGACATCTGATGATCATGTCAAGAAAACCCCTGTGGATCCTGATACTGAAACTCTTGTTGATTCCCCTATAAAGAATGTTGTTAATCCCTCTGTTCCAGTCACTGAAGTGTGTGAAGATGATGCGTTTAATGAACCCCCTGCTGTTAATGAAGATGAGATTTCTGATGGTATTCTTGAAGAGTCCCCAGATAAGTGTGCTTCTGATAAAACCCCTGCTGATTACATTTCTGATAGTATCTTAGAAGAGACTCCAAAAAAATAAATTGGTGATGATCTTGAAAAGTCTCCAATTCAAGATTTAGAGAATTTAGTTGAACCTCCTATCATTGATTTGGATGAAGAATTCTCAGACAATGACCTCATTGCCAATGTCAATCCAAGCATTGCAAAGAGGATGATGAGAAGGAAAGGTAAACAGGCTGCCTCTCAGAGCCCTGTCAAAGAAAAGGTTGGTGAAGATGTTTATAAAGCTGAGAAGAACTCCAAGGCTGGACCCTCTACAAAGAAGAGTAGGGTAAAAACTGTTGATGGTGGCTCTAGACCCAAGAGAACACCTATTGTGAAGAAGAGGAAAGTACCTGAACCTTCAGAGTCTGATCAAGATTCTGAGTTTGATGTTGAAATAAATGTCACAAACATTCAACCAAGGAAGAAGCCAACTCTTAGGAAACTGCCCAAAGTGCCTGAAGTGGCCATTGACAACATCTCATTCCATCATCCTGAGAATGCTGGGAGATGGAAGTATGTGTGCTTGAAGAGGATTGCTCTGGAAAGGGGGCTCAATAAGAGTGCTCTTGAGTGCAAAGAGATTGTTGATCTGATTAAGGAGGCTGGCTAAATGAAGACAGTTGTGAGCTTCTCAAACTGCTATGATGTGTTAGTCAAGGAATTCATAGTAAATTTGTCAAGTGGTTGTGGTGATGGGAGGTCTGCAGACTACAAGACTGTGTATGTAAGGGGGAGAAAAGTAAAGTTCTCTCCAAGTGTGGTCAACAGATTCCTGGGGAGATCAGATGATGCTCAGCCAGAGCTTGAGGAAACTGACAACCAAATCTGTCAAACTATCACTACTAAGCAGGTGAAACATTGGCCTCTGAAGGGAAAACTCACAGCCAATAAGCAGAGTGTAAAATTTTCCATCATGCACAAAATAGGTGCTGCTAACTGGGGTTCCAACCAATCACAAGTCAACCATCTCTATTGGACTGGGCAAATTTATATTTGCAGTAGGTACTCAAGCAAAATTTGACTATGGAACCTACATCTTTGAGCAAACCCTCAAGCATGCTGAAAGCTATGCAATCAAAGGACCAATAGCCTTTCCCTCCCTCCTGTGTGGAATTATAATGGATCAATATCCTGATATTCTAGTTGAAAGAGATGCAGTCTGCAAAAGAGCCCCTGCTCTTGGATTTCACTACAAGCTTTTTCAAGGAAGACATGTCCCAGACATTGTCATGACATCTGGTGAGACATCCAATGTCAAGGCAACTTCTCAGAAGGCAACAATCTTAGCTGTGCTGAAAGCCACCTGTAAGGAGCTTGAAGCAAGGAAGCAAAGCCTTGAAGAACTGATCTCTCAACTTGAAAAGGAGCAGGACACAGAGGTTGAGGATGAAAGGTTGGATGGTGATGCTGATAATGATGATGTTCAGATGGCTGGAGCTGAAGGAAGTTCTGAAGATGCTTCTTTTCATAGTGTCTCTTCAGGAGAAGAAAGCACTTGAGATGGAAGCCTGTTACTTGTTGTTTCTTTTTCTGTTTTATTGCCTTATTGTTAACTTTGTTCTGTTATTTCCCTATTTGTTTTGGATGAGTGTATTAATTTGACAGAGTTGTAAACTTAACTGTGATGGTACTTTCTGTTATATATGATGAATGTTGGGGCATTTGTACTGGTTCCTTTGGCCCTTTTGTGGCTAAAAAGGGGGAGAAGCATATGTGGGCAATTGGGGCAAATGTATGAAAAATTGGGTAGAATTTATCTTCTCTAGGATCTGGTTTTTAAAACTTAGGATAGCTTAGAACTAGTCTGTTTTTTTCTTCTGCTGCATGGGTACTCTGGTGACTTAAGTTGTTTTAGCCAAAAATGTGCCAAAGGGGGAGTTTGTTAGTGTTTTAAGTTGGCATTAATTTTTGGTAAAACTAGACTATGGCCATGTCTTGATAAATGTCATGACATTCAGTTGTTGAAGATAAATCCTACATGACAAGGTTGTTTAAGTACAACTCAGATTTGGGAGCAAGTACTGTGCTGGAAATTCTGCAGAAGTTTGACTGATGTCATAACAGATGTTATGACATTCTGTGTGACATTTACTGTTTTGCAGAATCTGTTTTTCCTGAGATTTTTTAGGAAGTTTGTTGAGCTGGTTTATTATTGCTATATGTTATCCGATTACATGCTCACATGGCTAAACTGGTTAATCTTAGTTAAACCTAAATTGGTTGTTGAAAAGACCAAGTTTTTAGGACTAATTAAGTGAACCCTATCTATCTTTATGAAAGCCCAAGACTGAAGTTTCAGGACTGCTTCTATAATAGAAAAAGATCCCTTACACTGCTGCTGCGCCTCCTAAACTGTATTGAAGATTTAGCAGGTTGTATTTTGTAATTCTAGTTACTCTTGTGAGCCAAACAACTATCAATTGATAAGTGCTTTGGACTAGGATTTGTTTGTAAGGGTAGTTTATCACTCAAAGCTTTGAAGCACGAGTGTTGTGTCTCTTGATTAAAGCTTTGAAGCAAAATCAAGTTTGTTTATTGAAGACTGTCTTCACAATTCAATTAATCAATAGGTTGATATCACTGCTGTGATTGAGGGGGGTGTGTAGGAACTCAGGTCTAAGTAGGACTTAGATTGAAGTTGCATTGGGTAGGTTTTAAGTGAAGGAGATAAACTGGTTGGTTTATTCCTGAATTAATTCTACTAATAGTGAATTTCCTCCCTGGCTTGGTAGCCCCCAGATGTAGGTGTAGTTACACACTGAACTGGGTAAACAATTTATTGTGTTCTTTACTGCTGTTTGAATTTATTGTGTGAATTGTTAACAAAGTGTCAGATGTTGTGTCATAACATTCTCTGTGACATCACGTATCTGCTTCTAGGAATTTCAAACCTCGATGCCTCTTTCACTTACAATGAAGCCCAACAACTTGCCAGATCGTACGCCAAACGTACACTTGTTCAGATTCAACCTAAATCTAAATTTCCTCATCCTGTCAAACAACTTTTATAGGTGTACTATATGCTCTTCTTCATATTGAGATTTAGCAATCATGTCGTCAACATATACTGCAATCTCCTTATGAATCATATCATGAAAAAGAGTTACAATTGCATGTTGGTACGTTGCCCCGACATTTTTCAATCCGAAGGGCATCACTTTGTAACATAAAGTCCCCTACGGGGTGATAAGAGTTGTTTTAGCCATGTCTTCCGGTGCCATCTTGATCTGATTGTATCCAAAGAAGGCATCCATGAAAGAAAACACTTTTGCATAAGCTGTATTATCCACCAATATGCCAATATGGGGAAGCAGAAAGTCATCATTCAGACGGGATCTATTTAGATCCCTATAATCCACACACATTTGCACCTTGTCGTCCTTCTTGGGCACAGGAACAATATTGGCAACCCATGAAGGATAAGAAATGACTTTCAAAAAGCCTGCATCAAGCTGTTCTGGACTTCCTCTATGATCTTCTTAGACATCTCAAGACGAGTTCTTCGAAGCTTTTGCATAACAGGAGGACAGTCTTCTTTCAAAGGCAGCTTGTGCACAACAATATCGGTATCCAACCCAGGCATGTCTTCATAAGACCAGGCGAAGATATCTGAATACTCCCAGAGTAATTCAATCAGTATTTGCTTCACATTATCTTCTAAAGCGGCCCCGATCTTAACCTCTCTAATCACATCAGAATTGCCCAGATCCACTTTCTCAATATCTTCCTGATGTGGTTGGATAACCTTTTCCTCTTGCTTTAACATTCTTTCTAGCTCTTCAGGGAGTTCACAATCTTCCTCACCTTCTTCTTCGGCTTGGTTGATCGGATTATCAAAGTCATAAAGAGCGATAGCAGAGTCGTTATAGAAGGGATCCATTAAGAGTGTGGGATTATATCTGCATGATTGATTTTAATGCTTATTTTATTTTTTTAGATGATAAAAAGAAAAATAAAGCATTTCCATTTTGCGTTTTAAAATTATGATGTAAAATAGAAGGAAAGGGAACAAAACATTTGAATTAAAAGACGTTCTTTTATTTCATGGTAAAAGCTACAAATGCAAACATGGTGGCCCTATATATGATTCACTGTGCCTTGGGCAGAGCACAAAGATTATTTGCATGATAACAGAAACAAAAGAAAATTACTCTTTGACCAACGTGATTGGGACGCAGTCTTCTGAAGTCCAGTTATTCAGCTCCACACCAAGGACACTGGGGCGGATCCATTTGAAAATATCAAATTCGTTGTCTGAATCATCAACCGCATTTGCTTGTCCGAGACTGATGTCGGCGCTTGAGAACTTCGTGGGAGTAGCCAAGTTGGGTGCTTTAAGAATATGACGTCGCAAAACAGGGTCAAAGCCCAACCCGAACTTGTTAAACTTGGGCGCTACCTCAACCACACTGCCCCAACCTTCAGGGCATCCAGCCTCAACCACAGCTTTAACATCTCTCAGAGATGCCATGGAAGATTTCGGCTTGTCTTTCTTAACCTCTTTCTATTGAGGGGTCTTCAACATATGAACTATTTCAAAGCCTTGAAACAACGTTTCATGAATCTCACCATCAACCTCAACATAGCGGAAGGAAGCGAGGTGACTCACAATGTATTCTTCTTCAGTGCAGACTGTGATAGTTTTCCCGTCGACAGGGTATTTCAGCTTCTGGTGAAGAGTGGATGTGACCGCCCCAGCTTTGTGAATCCATGGACGACCCAAAAGTCATTAATAGGCAGGCTGGATGTCCATGACAAAAAACATTATAGTGAACAGCTGAGGGCTGATTTTGATGGGGAGGTCTAATTCTCCAAAAATAGAACGTCTGGAACCATCAAATGCTTTAACGATCAAATCACTAGGCCGGAGTTCAAGACCACCATAGTCGATTTTCATTAATGTTGACTTAGGAATTACATTCAGAGAGGAACCAGTATCCACCAACACCCGGGACAAGGTAGTGCCCTGGCACTCCATGGAGATATGCAGCGCTTTGTTATGGTTTCGACCCTCTGGCGAAAGATAGTAATCAGTAAAACCCAATCCATTGTTAGCCGATATACTTGCACACATATTCTCAAACTTCCCACGGATATCTCTTGAGGCACGAAGGTGGTGCTCAAAAGCTTCATTAAAGCATTCTTATGTGCTTCTGAGTCTCGCAATAGAGAGAGGATAGAAATTTTAGCGGGCGTCTGGGGAAGCTGATCAATCACCCAAAAGTCACTTTTACTAATGAATTTAATAATTTCCTCGACATCCTTCTCGAGGTATGGATTGGCACTTTGTAATTGAGGTTGCTTCACGGGATGCTTTCCTTTAGCCTTAGCCCAAGCGTCTACATTGGATTGTGTCACAGGATTAGAGAATATTCTTCCACTTCTCGTCATACTGCCACTTCCAGCAAATTTATCGGCATTAGCAACATCCAACACGTCATCCTTCTTAGTAGAGGAGGAGACATCTTCCTGCTTCACACCATGATAATAAACATCTGACCCATAATTCCATGGCACAACTTTGTCATTTTCATATGACAAAGGACCGGGTTTAGTAATTGCCAACGAAACAGGTTTTGTTGGTGCAGATATAACAATCGGAGAATAAGGGTTAGTAATCACAGATACATCTTGTATTCCAACCTTCTTATCCTTTTTAATCCGATCAAATTGCAATTGGCCGCTAGTAATCAGATACTAAATACCATCCTTCAGTCTTGCACAACCGTTTGAACAATGTTCACATCTCTCAAAACCAGCAAAAACACCTCTCTTCATCAAGTATTCCTTAACAAAAGGCAATGGTGTCTTTACCAGGTCAACATCCATTATCACATTCAAGACCTGCCCATCTTCTATTACGGCTTGAACAACCCCACCAGCATGTCGCATCATCGGGTTCTGGGTGACATTAGGTCCACCATTTTGCGGTTGAGCTTCCAACTCAATAGTTTTTGAATCAATTAAGTCTTGCACCTTTCACTTGAATGTGTAATAGTTCTCAATGCTATTCCCCAATGTTCCAGAATGGAACTCACAGCTGGCATTGGCATCATAATTTCTGGGGCGCTTGTCTAGTGGAGGAGGCGCAAGTGCAACCTTCAGCACTACCAACTTGAGATCATTCAAACGGGTAAACAAATCAGCATAACTCATTGGAACGGCATCAAACCTCCTAGGAGTGTGATTCTCTTGTTGCCTCTGATTCTGTTGATGAGGTGCTTACTGAGCTTGTGGTTGAGAAGCGGAGATAGTCACTGCATTGACCTGTGCTTTACTTCTACCACCATATATAGCACTGGCTTCTCCCTTTTATTTCTTGGGATGCCCATTGTAAGCTTTTTTCACGCCAAAGGAACTTCCTCCCTCAGAATATTGGATTTTACCAAATTTTAGCCCACTCTCAATTTGTTCACCATAACGAACCTTCTCAGCAAAACAAGCGGAAGTGCTACAAGCAACATAATAATGTCCAGACAGAGTGTTGGTAAACATCTCAATCATTTCTCGCTCCACCTTGGGTGGTTGAACTCTTGCAGTGAGCTCCCTCCATTTTTGAGCATATTCCTTGAATGTCTGACCCAATTTTTGAGACAATCCCAACAACTGTGTACGATTCGGAGCAATGTCAATGTTGAACTGGTATTGTTGGATAAAAGCATTCACCAGATCACGCCATGTCCTGATGTGACTTCTCTCAAGATGCATATACCATTCTAGAGACGCTTCAGTCATACTTTCCTAAAAAAAGTGCATGAGCAGCCTTTCATCTTCAGTATGCACCACCATCTTGCGGAAATAGGCAGTGATATGAGTTTTCAGACAAGTCGCGCCATTGTACTTGTCAAACACAGGGGCCTTAAACTTTGGAGGAAGTCTCACTCTAGGTGCCAACTGTCATACCCCAAATTTTGACCTAATATACCACCTTACATTTGCATCATTGCATAACTAACAGCTCGATAAAGATTAATCTGTATAGCATTCACAGGTCAAAATTAGGGTTTCATCAGATTTTTATCTGATTCAAGAGCTAACCAATTAGGGTTTGAGATTTTCTCACTCCATTTGATCTATCTTGATCAAATCATCAGCTTTCAATCCTCAGATATCAAATTTTATCACAGATCAATCAAGGATCGACCAATTAGGGTTTTGATCGGGCATGAGAATTCTCTGACTTTTTGAACAAGAAATAACTTTTTTGGATAGAGATTGGTCATTATATCTTAGATACAACATCTTGACCTAATTTCTGGATTCAAAACATCACAGAGGTTCACAAACGTCATCAGTCAATTTCAGAAACGTCTGATAAAATTTCATCTGCACAGAAAAGTCAAACTTTGACTTTTGGTCAAATTTTTCAAAACAAAACTTTTTTCATCATCAAAATACTTCAAATGATCCATCATGATCATAAAAAATCAAAGAATTTGAAAAAGTCAACAAAAAGTCAAAAATTCTATACTTAGAATTTTTTCTAAGTATTGAAATTTCTCATTTTTTCCAAACTTCAAGCCATTTTTTCACCAAGTTCCAATTTGAATTTGAAAAAACTCAAAACATGAATGTTGTAGCTTGTGGAAAGATCTTTCCAAAATGTCCAAGAAATCTCAAATCCATGGAGTCTAGCTATACTTTTGAAATTGAAACATAAGGCTCCATGACACTTGATTTTCAAAGTCAAAACATCAAAATTATAGGTCATTTTGCATTTTTCTCTTCTAGAACCTTTGCCACCTTGCCAAGAGAGGATAGGACTGATAAAAATCAGTTGGATGTAATTATGATAGGATTGGGATCAAGTTGAATTTTTAACCATGGTTAAAAGGAAGGTTCCTTTTGCATTTAATGCCAAAATGACTACCTTGCCCTCTAAGGCAAGTCAAATTTACCAATGGCCAAACCTTGCCTAACATTTTCAGAACTTGTTTGTCTATAAATGGATGTCTTCCTTGCCATTCAATGGACACCAAAAACAATACAAATTCATGCTTTCTTTCGCTTTCTTGAAAATCAAGTAATATAGTGCAAATTGAGAAAACATAGCATTTTGAATTTGAGCCAAAACCATGATGAAATTTGGTGTCCAACATGTTTCATGATCATAATTAAACTTGTTCCAAGCTTAAAAACAACTTGATCAAAGCTAAAAATCAGAAATCATATGCCATGGTTTCAAGTTTCCAAAACTGCCATAACAATCGAAACTGAAGCTAGGCTTGATCAATTGATGTTGTAATCATCCATACGCCTTCTCTATACCTCATAGACATGATCCAAAACAAGAACAGCAACCTGTAACACTTCTAACCACGATTTCCAATTTCATTTTCAAGCTTGTGTAGGTGAACTTGAGTAGAGTAATCCAAGCATGCTCATGAAGTGCAGACCACTCATACACCATCCCTAGAGGCCGTTGAAGCTTAAACAATCAAGAAACAACAACTGGAAACACGTTTGCCCAGAATTCGATTCTCATTTTTCCAGGTATGAACACGAACTTGGTTAGCATGATTCTTTGATTCTTTTGACAAAAACTCTTGGCCAATTGTTTTCTGCACCCGTAACGAGCATTAACCCTCAATAAAATCAAACAATCATCCAACATACATCATTTAATTTGAGATTTCCAGATTAGGGTTCTTCGTGTTTTTCAAAACCTAAATCATTCTAGACTGAATATAAATGAAATTAACAACCATATTCATGTTCGTGGTGCAAAATCGATCAACTTTGATGTTTACATCATTGGATTTCATTGAGAAACAAAGATTTTAGGTTGAATTTGTGAAACTGAAAATCAAAATGCAAGCCCAGGACTGCGCGCGTGTTCTTGGTGTTCTTCAAATTTAAATTTTTAAATGATCCAATATTATATCAACGCGTGTGTTAGTCCACTAAACAGCTCAGCACGTTTGGTCTAGTGGTTCCTGGCTTGGTCTTAAGTCTTCTTGCCACGCGTCCCACTCAATGGTCATGGGTTCAACACCCATCAGGACCATTTTTTTTCATTGTTTTTTTACAAACTTCCAATTTTTTCATGTTTTTTTATCAAACTTTCAACATTTTTTTGACCAATCAAAACTTCTCATTTTGAGATGATTTTTTAAACACTTGTCAATAAATACATCTATTTTGTGATAGTGCAAAAATTTTCAGAAAAAACTTTCATCTGATTAAATTTTAATCAAGCCGAAAACGACGTTCTGAACACTTTTCAAACCTCCTTAAAAAGGTGAATTTTTCAAGTTTTCGACTTCTGATTTTTTTTCAAAACTTCTCATAAATGAACCTCACATTTCAAAACATTTTCAAATCATTTTTCAAAACATTTCATCAAACTTGCATCTTTTACCATGATCAATCCGATTTAAAACGATAAAACAAATTCGTTCTAACTCGAATTTCTCGATCGATCATGGGCCTCCCTTATGGTGTAAGTCCCAATCCTTTATGTACATATTTAGTTTTATTTGTACATACTCAAATTATCATTGTTAATATTCAAACATAAGCAAATTTCTTTCGTTTGTTTTCATCCGTTTGTCTATACACCGAATCCATTGGTTCTAAAGGAAGAATTCTTCTGAGTAAAATTTCTTTTTTGACCAATGGGCCTCCATCATGGTGTAAGTCCCATAACATTCTTTTATGTACATAATATTTCTTTGTACATATCAAAATTTTGTCAAATACTTTTTTTACAAAGTTTCATCTGTACATAACACAGATATTTCAAAAACAAACTTTTCATCTGTACATAACATACTTTTTTCAAATACTTTTATCCGTACATAATACGTATACTTTTACAAATAAACTTCGATCAATCATTTCCGCTTCATCTGTACATTTTACACTGAATACCATTGACTTTGAAAGGAGCATTATTCCCTGTGAAACTGCTTTCAAATCAATGGGCCTCCCTTATGGTGTAAGTCCCAACCCTCCTATGTACATCCATCTTTCTTTGTACATAAAACTCGTCCGTACATATTCATTTCCTTGTACACAGTACAAACTTGTGAATAATCAAGTTGCGCTGCTTTTAAACGCTCGTTTATAGACACTTGTTTATATTTCATAAACTGTAAATAAACATCATGCATTGTTTATATTTCCTTCATAAACTCCTCGTGAATACATATCACACACACACTGCTTATACAACTGCCTAGTTATAACATAACAATTAGACTAATCAATAGGTTCCCACAAGATAGCCTCCGCTGGCTTTATACAAGATAACTCATCCTCAGTTGAGTTTAGCCTCCGCTGGGCTTCATACAAGACAATCCATCACCAAGATAGTTTAGCCTCCGCTGGGCTTCATACAAGATATTTTTATCTCCAACAGAGTTTAGCCTTCTGGCTTTGTACAAAGAAACTCTCAGAGTTAGCCTCCGCTAGGCTTCATATAAGACAAACACTTCGCTGAGTCAGCCTCCTCTTGGGCTTCATTCAAAAGAACTCCTCATTGAGTTTAGCCTTCTTGGGCATCATACAATGAAAGAGATAGGAAATCTCTTAACAGCCTCCTATTGGGCTTCCAATACAAAGAATCACCCGCTTAAGATAGAACCCCGAAAGGATGGTTTCCGTGAAATCACTTTCAAATTCCCCAATGAGTAAAATTTTTGTGAAATTGCTCTTATTCGAAAAGGATGATTTCTATGAAATCCTTTCAAGCCAAAGCCACCATACCCTATAGCTTCCTCTTGAGCTTCATACAAGGACCTCGATGACCCTCTGAATGCCTCCTCTTGGGCTAACAATACAAGGACCCATGGGCTTCTTAAAAGCATCCCTTAATCCAATCAATTTCTCCACGAGATTTAGACATCTATCATCTCTATGGAAGAAGTATCTCATCTATCATATCACATACAGTCAAAAAACTTTTCAAACTCTTTTCAAACTGTTTTCAAACAAAAACATCTCTTTAATTGTAAGTAGTAACGCTTGTACACTCAAGCAAAACACCCAATACTTACAGTTAAAAGATTCAAACATCTTTTTCAAAACATCTTTCTTAAACATGTAAGTGGTAACGCTTGTATACTCAAGCAAAACACCTAATACTTACGATGAAAGATTTTTATCAATCAAACAACTTTTCAAAATGTATGTGATGAAATAGATTAGATACATTTTTTCATTAAGATGACATTTGTCTGTCTCTTACTAACATCCCGTTGCTTTCCACTAGCATAAGTGGGAACTACGATTGCTCTGACTTTCTCAACATCCTTTTGAGAATACGTAGGCACAAGGTCTCATCCTTGCCGAGCAAATTTCTATCTCCCTCAGACCAAACAAACCATAGAACCTTGTAGATCCGAGCTACAAATGCTCGATTCCCACTAGATATGTATGCGTAAGATCCACAGATCTTTGCGAGCACAATAATAACAAAACTTAGAATCCCACACAACTGCTTTAAAATCCAAAGGAGAAACTTTCCCAATCATAGAAATAGCAATTAAAACACACAAACATATCAAACGTATTCATATATAAAGTCAGATAACTACATATATTTAGGGTGCTCCATCTATTCCCTTTATATAACAATCCCCTTACTCGAATCTCCCCAATGCGTTATGTCTAGTTTGCGCTAGTCGTTACGCATACCAATATCAATTGAGGGTATTTCATCTTTCCCCTATTTCATAATCATTAAATCATCTTTCTTGTGTTGAAAATAATAAAGCTTGATGCTCGCGGCATCTTTATAAACAAATCAAAAGATTTAAATCGCACTGAAGATCCGAACTCACGTCGCATCCTCGCCACCTTTAACACGAACAGAAAATGGCGACTCACTGGGAGTATGAAACTTTGATTTTTTAAAAAAAAGAAAACGCGTTACTCTTCCCGAGAGCACCAAACTTTTTTTGTTTTCAAAAAGAAAAGAAAAGGGATAAGCTTTCCATATTTTGCATATATCTCTTTCTTTATTGTGTGTTTCACGATTTTACTTGATGGAAAGAAATCCTAACCCGGATTTAAGAAACATTTTAAGATCTAGGTGGAGGTATTAATACGTGAGCGCTCAATGCTTTCGTTAATATTTCCAGCAGTGGAGGTTGTCTTGAGGGTATTGTGTTTAGCAAGTAATTGCGAAAATGTTTTCGGGGAACTTAAGAAGTCGAGTGGATCAGAACACATAAACCATCCTCGCCATTAGGATGTAGTGTAGATTATTCGGTGTAAGCCTAGAATAATTGTCATGCGATACTACGATCAAAGTAGTTTCTCTTGAAAATATTATTGGACCATCGAGTATTCAACAAATCCAATAATGTTTTGAAGGGGAGTGTTGAGCTCAGATATCGTGAGAACCCGCTTCACGTATGAATAAGCCCATAGAACTTAACCCCGCTGATTCTTATCGTTGGCTTCATGCTCGTGACTTCAACGCTGACGTGTGTATAACTACTAACCATGTTTGCTGCATTCATGCATTCATTCATTCATTCAAAAAAAAAAACTTCTTCATTTCTCTTCCCATTTCCAAAGAATTTAGAGATTTTTTCTTTGTAAAATATTTTAGGTTAGAGTGATGGACGTCAGAGGAAGATTCTCCAAAAGATACAGTTTTAGGATTCCTGACGTAGGAAAGTTGAAAGAGTTAGCATCCTTGGTAGAAGATCCCTCGGATTTTAGAAAACGCTATGGAACTCTTTTAACTCTTCTGAACGCTAACGTCGATGAAGGACTTCTCAAAACCTTCGTTCAATTCTATGATCCAATCTATCGCTGTTTCACTTTCCCTGATTATCAGTTGATGCCTACTTTGGAAGAGTATGCGCATATCCTAGGAATCTCAAGATCGACAAAGTGCCTTTCAATGGTTTGGAAGCCATTCTAAGTCACAAGTCATTGCAACAATGACTCATTTAAAGAAATCGAGATAGACAAAACCTAACTACCAGAGGAAAACTCTTAGGACTAACTTCAAAGTTCCTAATGGAGAAGGCTCTCAAGTTCTCAAGCCGGTAGTATGGTAGCCTTTGAAGCTATTTTAGCTTTACTCCTCTATGGATTGGTGTTCTTTCCCAACGTCCCAAATTTCGCTGATATCAACGCCATAAGGATCTTTCTCGATTGGAAACCTGCTCCTACTCTTTGGTGACACGACGCCTCTATTCATCATAGGAATCGCAAGGAGACGGAACTATCGTGTGTTGTCTGCTTTTCAAATGGATTACCTCACACTTGCCTAAATCTCCTATCTTCCGCGAAAACAAAGACGAGTGGCATTGGTCCGTAAGACTCATGTCTCTAACAAACGATTTATATCCATTGGTATACTTTGGCAAACAATGAGATGGAAATCATTGAGAGTCGTGGAGAATTTGCCAACGCATTCCTCATTGGTACGAAAGGAGGAATCAACTATAACCCATTCCGCGAGACGTCAACTCGATACGCAAACCTAGTAAACCTCTTGGATTTACAATAGAAAGCTACTTCTACCATGAAGGGAGGATTCCCAAGGATCAAGGCTAGGATGATTAAAGCTTGGCATCACATCCGAAAGAAAGGAAAAGGTAAGGCAAAGAATTGTGTAGCCATGGAAACCTACACTTTGGATAAAGAAAAGAGCGAAGGAATTCAATGCCTTACGCTTATGAGGATCCCATGTTCTCGCCCAAATCAACAAATTTTCCCGTCAAGCCGTGGAGAATACCAAGAAGCCTTGACCAAGATAAGGTTTGAGAAAGAAGCTTTGGAAAGCAAATTCCTTAAGACTAACCTTGAGAATGAGAAGCTCAAGAAGCAAGTCAAAGATCATGAAAAGACGCCTACTTCCGGATGAATGGCTCATGGAGAAAGATGAGAAGATTCGCGAAGGATAACGCCATCCAGAAATACGTCAAGGAAAGGAAAAGAAAGCTCGAGGAAATGACAACCAGCAAGCCCGCTCCTAACGAGTGGAAGAGAGTCATTAGCAAGCTAAAAGCCGAGAAAGCAGAACTAAAAGCTCGCTATGGAAAGGAAACTGTCAAGTCGAAGCCTTTGATCGCCATCCCTAAGACGCTTAATTAGTTTAATTTAGTTTGTAATTTTATCATTTATTTTATCATTTGTGTGAGCAATGCTCCAACAAAAAAAAAACAATTGTTGTAATTTTCCTTCATTAATCAATAAAATTTGTGTTTTCCATCCAAATATTTGCCGAAATATCTCGCTTAGCGTAAATTTTGGAAATTTCTTTTCTTTACAATCATATTCATGCATCATACTTTGCATTTAAGTCTATCATCTAGAGTCTAATCATTCACGCTTTGAACTCTCATTTTCCGATAGAAAATTGTCAAGTCGTCGCCTTAGAGTTTCTCGATCGTCCGCACCAACTCGAACATACGATACCGATCAAAAAGAAGAAAAGTAATGGAGAATTTTGAGCAAGAAAACGTTGAACTCCGTAGTACGGTAACTACGCTACAAGAAGAAGTGGAAAGGCTCACATCTTTCGTCAACTCGCTGCCACAACAAGAAAGTCAACAAGCAAGATCGAGCGTACAAAACCAAAAAGAACTTCAGAGGATACTACTACTCTAGTTTCACACACCAAGAGTTCACCTTTCAAAGATGCCGTGGCTATCCATGGGGAATGCCTTTCAACTTCGGCATTGGAGTTCGCCAACCGACTTCTCAAACAACCTCGCTTGAAATACCTACTTTGCAGCAAAACGCATATTTCACTCCACAACGTGGAATAACTTTTCCACAAGTAACAATGTCGGTTTCTCAACCGATCATGTTGAACTCAGCTTCCGTAGTGCACGCTACCACAGACGAAGAAGTTCATCACACTCCAGGAAATAGCACGAACGCTCGTGGTTCAATGGAGAATCTCCAGGAACAACTCCTCAAAATGCAGCTTGAGATAAAAACGATTCGAGGGAAAGAATTGTTTGGAAAAAACGCCCAGGATCTGTGCTTAGTTCCTCGCGTAAAAATACCTGCAAAATTCAAAGTCCCTGACTTTGAAAAGTACAAAGGAAACTCCTATCCGCAAAGTCATCTCACGATGTATGCCAGGAAAATGTCTACGTACAATGAGGATCATCAGTTGCTGATCCATTACTTCCGTGATAGCCTCACCGCCGCACTAAAGTGGTACATGGGTTTAGACAGCACGAGTATCCAAACATTCAATGACCTAGGAAAAGCCTTTATCCAGCAATACAAATTCAACTTGGATATGGCTCCTGATAGGGATCAACTCCGCTCCATGTCTCAAAAGGAAAGAGAGACATTCAACGAATATGCGCAACGATGGAGGGAAATTGCTGTCCAAGTCAACCCGCCCTTGGAAGAGAAAGAGATGACTAAGGTATTCTTGAATACTCTAAACTCATTCTACTATGAGCGAATGATCGCTAGCGCCCCCGGAGACTTCAACGAAATGGTAAGCATGGGAATGCGACTAGAAGAGGGTGTTCGAACAGGACGTCTAACCAAGGAAGTAGGATCTTCTAGTAATACCAAGAAAGTTGGAACCAGTTTCCCAAGGAAAAAAGAACATGACGTAGGAATGGTATCCCGAGGGAAACCACGTAAGAGTGTCATCCAACAACGACAGGTAGTTGCCATTGCGCCCACTGTCAACACGACTCCGAACACAGGAATTGCTCCGCAATTTCAACAAAATCAACAAACTCAACAGCCTTGTCAACAGGATCAGCAGTTTCATAACCAAAACCGTACGCCTCGGGTCACCCTCGACCCAATTCCCATGACGATACGTAACTTTACCCCGCGCTTATAGAAAGGAATCTAATACACAAGGTTACCACCTCCGGTCCCCGAAAACTACCATGGTGGTACAAAGTCGACGATCTTGCCCTTTTAACCAAGGGGCACCGGCCATGACCTTGAGCATTGCATAGCATCAAGGCGTAAGAGATTAGTGAAGGCTAATCTTCTTTCCTTCAGAAACACAAGTCCGAATGTGCAAGCCAATCCACTTCCCAGTCATAGTGGACACTCAGTGAATCTTATGCTAAGGAATACAGATAGGTACCTTGTCACAGATGTAAACTTAGTCAAAGGAAACTTGGTGCATCTCCATGAAGCATACAAGAAATGAGTACCTTCACTAAGCACAATTATGCAGCTTGCTATATCTGCTCCAAGAATATCCATGGATGTCCCACCATAAGAGCAGATATTCAACATTTGTTAGACATTGGTGACTTACAAATTTACAGAAATAGAGATGACCATGACGTAAATACAATAGGGTATTTTCCGCATGAGCTTTTAGTCTCAGATATCAACTCGAAAATCCCAAGTAAACGCTGGATCCCTTGTTTCAACATACCCGAGCATGTGGAGATCGCATGCTGGTTCCAACTTTCCAACATCTCCTTTGGTGATTTGCCCACCTGGTCCTGTTCCATACAGTTCTACCAGAGCAATTCCTTACCAGTACAATGCAACCTTGATAGAGGACGGGAAGGAGAAACCCCTGCCCACACTTCCAGCTAATGTCAATATAACAGAAATCGGACGAGTAACGCGAAGTGGACGAGTACACGCTCCATTTGCACCAAAATCGCCTTCAGCTCCTGTTGTTAAACAAAACCAAGTTAACATATCTACTGAGAATCCTGCAACGATTCCCATTGTTAACCCAGGTACAAACATTGGTTCTACTGATGGAACCAACATCAACTCAGACTTTGACGAGATACTGAAACTAATCAAGAAAAGCGAATATCGAGTCGTAGACCAATTGATGCAGACTCCTTCAAAAATTTCAATATTGTCTTTACTCCTTAACTCTGAAGCTCACCGAGAAGCTTTGATGAGAGTACTAGACCAGGCTTATGTGGATCACGATGTGACTACAGACCAATTTGGAGGGATCGTCTCCAACATAACAGCCTGTAACAATCTGAGTTTTAGTGACGAAGAACTTCCGGAAGAAGGGAAAGATCACAACTTAGCCTTGCACATCTCGATGATTTTCCAATCAGATTCCCTATCCAATGTATTGGTGGATACAGGTTCGTCTTTAAATGTAATGCCAAAACGACGCCGCTTAGCTTACAAAGGAACGCCAATGAAGTTCAACGATATAGTAGTAAGAGCTCGATGGATCGAGAAAGTCGCTTATTGGGAAGTTGATCTCCGATGACAATTGGCCCTCACACTTTCAAAATTACGCTCCAAGTCATGGACGTACTGCATAGTTGCTTGCTAGGAAGACCTTGGATCCACGATGCAGAGCAGAATTCTACTCCATCGAAATTAAAATTTACAAGAAATGGAAAGTTGGTGACCATCAGTGAACAAGCTTTACTCGTAAGTCATCTATCCAGCTTTTCATCACCGCTAATGACATTGAAGCGCCGATCTCCCGTAAAATGCTAGAAGATGAATCTATTAAAATGATCATCTATCTCTTCATATAAAGAAGCGGCACAAATGGTGAAAGATGGCAATACTCGAGGATGGGGACAAGTTATCAAACCCGCCAAGAATGAAACGAAGTTTGACTCGGGTTCACACCGTATCCTCCAAAGAAAATGTAAAGATGAAACACTTTCCCGATCAAGGAAGTATTTCATAGTGGAGGTTTCCTAAACACTATTCCGCAAGAGGTTAATGTTGTAACCATTGAAGAGGATGAAGATGATCCATCTGAATCTGAAGAGTGGAGCACTTACTTGAATAGCCCTGAGTATGTGCCCCAAGAGGAATCATATGCACCGACTGATCAATTCAAAACATGTCCTTGCAAAGAACATGAAAATCCACCACCTCTGAAATTTGGGATACCTTGGGAGAACCAAGTGGCAAATACGACTACATGGTGAAATACTGCGTAAAGCTCGAAAATCCGGATCGAAGATATCCAATCCACGGATGGGGTGATGACTTTGACTACCCTAGTCAATCGAAGAGGAATACTCTTCTCAAACTAATCAATGATCGAGGTCCCAAATGAAGATCTCTGCTTCAACACGTCTGTGGATTTCACCAAGCCGATCCTCGTTACCACTACATCAACATGATCATCAAGATCAAGAGTATGATTCAGATATGATGCGGAAAGTGTCACGACAACGAGTCTCTTCACTCAAGACCGGAAGGAACATCCCCAAGATTCAACACAAAGATCAACAGAAGTACAAAGGCTATCTCATACTTCCCGATCTCAAATCAAGAAGATCGCTTAGCAAAGACCAAAGGCAAAGGCCATCGCCCGTAGTCTCCAAAGCCTCGCCACCAGAATCAAAGTTTACTCGAGGGTTAAACCAAGCGGAAAATTACCCGAGTACTCGACTTCCAAGGAGTTCGTCCACTGGAAACCCGTTAGTTAAGACTAATGTTCATAGCTCTAAGTAGTTTATCTTTGCTTTTGTTTTGAACTCGCTCGCCCAAAGCGAAGAGATGTTTTATAGGGTTTAGCTTTTAAATAATTTCTCTTTGTCTTGCCCAAGACGAATGAGTTTGTATTTTAGGGCCCTGTTTCATATCGTGAATCATAAATAAAATACGTTGTTTTGATTCCACACTCTGTGTTTATTTTCATTTTTACCCTTTCTTGGAAATGATAATCCTAAAAAAAAAAAACACAGTAAAAAAAAAAATTCTCTTCAAAAATAATAAAATTAATCTGCATACACTTTCACAAAATTTTTTTTTTGAAATAATCAAACATAAAATCAAAACATGCAGATTAACAAATGGACAAATCCATTAAAAGCAATAACTCTATGCTCTCTCCCAACTTTGAAATCCCCTGTGAATTCGCTGAAAAAGAAGTTGAAGAAGAGATCCCGATGAGATTTCTAGACGCTAAAACACGAGAGTACCCACTGGGCATCGACAAGGATAAGAAAACTCTAAGGAGGCTTTCCAGAATTTCTTCCTCAATGAAGATGTTCTATACAAAAGAAACTTGACATGGTTCTCGCGCCGATGACAAGAAGCGACACGATCATCCATGAAATGCATGAAGGATCCTTTGGAACCTATTCAAATGGGCATGCAATGTCTAGAATAATTTTGAGAGCAGGATACTATTGGATAACGATGGAATCTGATTGCTGCAAACACGTTAAAAGATGTCACAAGTGCCAGATCTACGCAGATAAGATCCATGTGCCTCCGACTCTACTCAACGCTCTCCTCTCCGGGCCGTTCTCCATGTGGGGCATTGACATGATTGGAATGATTGAACCAAAAGCGCCCAACGGACATCGCTTCATTCTAGTGGCTATTGATTACTTCACCAAATGGGTCAAGCAAGATTCACGCCAACGTTACCAGACAAGTGGTTGTGAGGTTCATCAAGAACAACCTCATTTGCCGATATGGAGTTCCGAGCAAGATCATTACAGACAATGGATCTAACTTGAACAACAAAATGATGAAAGAACTGTGTGAGGAATTCAAGATTGAGCATCATAACTCATCTCCTTACCGGCCAAAGATGAACGGCGCTGTTGAAGCTGCCAACAAGAACATCAAAAAGATCGTCCAGAAAATGGTCATCACTTACAAAGACTGGCACGAAATGTTGCCATTTGCTCTGCATGGGTATCGTACCTCAGTACGCACTTCAACAGGGGCAACTCCTTTTTCTCTAGTATACGGCATCGAAGCAGTGCTCCCCGTAGAACTTGAGATCCCGTCAATGAGAGTTCTCATAGAAACTAAGTTATCTGAGGTCGAATGGTGTCAAAGCAGATACGACCAATTGAACTTAATTGAAGAAAAGCGCCTGACCGCTCTGTGTCACGGACAACTCTATCAAAGAAGAATGAAGAAAGCTTTACAAAAGGTCCGACTCGTGAATTCCGAGAAGGCGACCTCGCTTAAAAAGATTCTGTCTTTTCAAACAGATTCTAGGGCAAATGGACTCCTAATTACGAAGGCCCATACATCGTCAAAGAAGCTCGGGTGCTATGACTCTCACAACCATGGACGGTGATGAACTCCCGTATCCTGTGAATGCTGATGCACTCAAGAAATACTTTGTCTAAATAAAAAAACAAAAGAACAGCTCGGTAAGTCGAAAACCCGAAAAGGGCGGCTTAGGCAAAAATGAGCGTCTCGATGGATTGAAAACCTGAAAAGGCGATCCAGGCAAAAATTAGAGACAATAAACATAAATTATCCTGATAGATCGAAAACTTGAAAAGGCGATCTAGGCAAAAACAAGGATACAAAATGACAAAGTAACTGCAGTTAGTTTGAATGTTGTCCACATGAAGAATCTTCCATCAACGGATCTTCAATCAATTCTTCTGAAGCAACAAGCACAGTTGGAATTCAAAGTTGTTAGGGATGGTAGCGATTATTTGCTTTCAATGTAGCCTTTTCCTAATAAATTATCATTTCCAACTTTTGTAAACAGTTCATGGAATCACGCCTTTGGCTGATTACCATTCTATCAATAAATTTGAGCCTTGTGCCTTTTGTTTGCAATTCCTACTTTATTCTGTTTTGCAAAATAACGCTTTTATTGTGAAAATCACTTTTGAAACTAAAATGTTTTAAATGAATTTTACTTCAAAATTTTGAAACAAAAGCAAAATTCTCCTTTGAAACTATGAACACGGAAATAACTTCAAGTTTCTCCATGAGTGTTTTGATCTCCGAAGGATAATGTAATCACTATGCAGCCTTTCCTCGCAGAAATCATCAAAGGACGGTATTCTTATCCAAAAAGAATCCCCGACCAAGTTGCCAATGAAATACCTTTCTCGGAAAGTTTAAAACATGCAACTCAAATTCTTCATCAGTGAATATCTGCACCATTGCTGCAATTTTCACCAAGTATTTGTTCGAACTGTGACGCGGTCCTTTTCCCAAATATCTCTTTAGTGTCTTTGTCAAGTATTGTTAGCATGCATATAACATTCATGACATTCATACATAATAGCATCATTCATTGCATTTTTTGCATCTCTCAAAATGTTTGCTTCCAAATCACTGGTATAAATCATACTTGCTCATACGAGTACAAGTCTGTTCCCAGTAGAATATCTCCAAACATAAAAGATACTTTTTTCTTTTTTTCCCCAACGGAGTATTCCCAAACAGAAAGGATATGTCTTCCTTTTTCCCCGGCAAAGTCCCCAAGCATAGAAATACATTTTCTTCTCTATCACATTCGCCGAGATTATCCTCGTTGGGAACAATGTTTTGATTAACTTCTTTCTTTCCGCTCATTCTGGATAGAACATCTGTTATTCACAAAGTCGAATACGCAACAACTCATTTCTCAAGATTTACCTTGTTATAGTTATCACTTGATAATTGGTAATATCTTCAAACCCATTACCATACTATATCACAAGGTGATAATTGGTAATATCTTTTTCACTTACCTTAAATATTGTCACAAGGTCGATGAAGGTAATCTCTTTGTTTCCCAAAACGAAACAAATGTTCACATATTCGTGAATCATTCTTTCCCTAGGGACGTATTCACAAATTTCCTTCACCGTGTCATTTCTTTGATATCCTTTAGGTAAAACTTTTATGATCATTTTGCATCATCCGCATCTTTTGGTATCTTAGGTCCAAATTTTATGATTCGATATTTAAGTCTCTTTACACCTATCAAAACTAAGATATTCATCTTCATCTCTCAAGTTAAAGAAACTTAAATAGGGGCATCTGTCATACCCCAAATTTTGACCTAATATACCACCTTACATTTGCATCATTGCATAACTAATATGAAAGATTAATCTGTATAGCATTCATGTGTCAAAATTAGGGTTTCATCGATTTTATCGATTCAAGAGCTAACCAATTAGGGTTTGATATTTTCTCACTCCATTTGATCTATCTTGATCAAATCATCAGCTTTCAATCCTCAGATATCAAATTTTCTCACAGATCAATCAAGGATCGACCAATTAGGGTTTTGATCGGGCATGAGAATCTCTCGACTTTTGAACAAGAAATAACTTTTTTGGATAGAGATTGGTCATTATATCTTAGATACAACATCTTGACCTAATTTCTGGATTCAAAACATCACAGAGGTTCACAGACGTCATCAGTCAATTTCAGAAACGTCTGATAAAATGTCATCTGCACAGAAAAGTCAAACTTTGACTTTTGGTCAAATTTTTCAAAACAAAACTTTTTTCATCATCAAAATACTTCAAATGATCCATCATGATCATAAAAAATCAAAGAATTTGAAAAAGTCAACAAAAAGTCAAAAATTCTATACTTAGAATTTTTTTCTAAGTATTGAAATTTCTCATTTTTTCCAAACTTCAAGCCATTTTTTCACCAAGTTCCAATTTGAATTTGAAAAAACCCAAAACATGAAAGTTGTAGCTTGTGGAAAGATCTTTCCAAAATGTCCAAGAACTCTCAAATCCATGAAGTCTAGCTATACTTTTGAAATTGAAACATAAGGCTCCATGACACTTGATTTTCAAAGTCAAAACATCAAAATTATAGGTCATTTTGCATTTTTCTCTTCTAGAACCTTTGCCACCTTGCAAAGAGAGGATAGGACTGATAAAAATCAGTTGGATGTAATTATGATAGGATTGGATCAAGTTGAATTTTTAACCATGGTTAAAAGGAAGGTTCCTTTTGCATTTAATGCCAAAATGACTACCTTGCCCTCTAAGGCAAGTCAAATTTACCAATGGCCAAACCTTGCCTAACATTTTCAGAACTTGTTTGTCTATAAATGGATGTCTTCCTTGCCATTCAATGGACACCAAAAACAATACAAATTCATGCTTTCTTTCGCTTTCTTGAAAATCAAGTAATATAGTGCAAATTGAGAAAACATAGCATTTTGAATTTGAGCCAAAACCATGATGAAATTTGGTGTCCAACATGTTTCATGATCATAATTAAACTTGTTCCAAGCTTAAAACAACTTGATCAAAGCTAAAAATCAGAAATCATATGCCATGGTTTCAAGTTTCCAAAACTGCCATAACAATCGAAACTGAAGCTAGGCTTGATCAATTGATGTTGTAATCATCCATACGCCTTCTCTATACCTCATAGACATGATCCAAAACAAGAACAGCAACCTGTAACACTTCTAACCACGATTTCCAATTTCATTTTCAAGCTTGTGTAGGTGAACTTGAGTAGAGTAATCCAAGCATGCTCATGAAGTGCAGACCACTCATACACCATCCCTAGAGGCCGTTGAAGCTTAAACAATCAAGAAACAACAACTGGAAACACGTTTGCCCAGAATTCGATTCTCATTTTTCCAGGTATGAACACGAACTTGGTTAGCATGATTCTTTGATTCTTTTGACAAAAACTCTTGGCCAATTGTTTTCTGCACCCGTAACGAGCATTAACCCTCAATAAAATCAAACAATCATCCAACATACATCATTTAATTTGAGATTTCCAGATTAGGGTTCTTCGTGTTTTTCAAAACCTAAATCATTCTAGACTGAATATAAATGAAATTAACAACCATATTCATGTTCGTGGTGCAAAATCGATCAACTTTGATGTTTACATCATTGGATTTCATTGAGAAACAAAGATTTTAGGTTGAATTTGTGAAACTGAAAATCAAAATGCAAGCCCAGGACTGCGCGCGTGTTCTTGGTGTTCTTCAAATTTAAATTTTTAAATGATCCAATATTATATCAACGCGTGTGTTAGTCCACTAAACAGCTCAGCACGTTTGATCTAGTGGTTCCTGGCTTGGTCTTAAGTCTTCTTGCCACGCGTCCCACTCAATGGTCATGGGTTCAACACCCATCAGGACCATTTTTTTCATTCTTTTTTACAAACTTCCAATTTTTTCATGTTTTTTTATCAAACTTTCAACATTTTTTTGACCAATCAAAACTTCTCATTTTGAGATGATTTTTTAAACACTTGTCAATAAATACATCTATTTTGTGATAGTGCAAAAATTTTCAGAAAAAACTTTCATCTGATTAAATTTTAATCAAGCCGAAAACGATGTTCTGAACACTTTTCAAACCTCCTTAAAAAGGTGAATTTTTCAAGTTTTCGACTTCCGATTTTTTTTCAAAACTTCTCATAAATGAACCTCACATTTCAAAACATTTTCAAATCATTTTTTAAAACATTTCATCAAACTTGCATCTTTTACCATGATCAATCCGATTTAAAACAATAAAACAAATTCGTTCTTTCTCGAATTTCTCGATCGATCATGGGCCTCCCTTATGGTGTAAGTCCCAATCCTTTATGTACATATTTAGTTTTATTTGTACATACTCAAATTATCATTGTTAATATTTAAACATAAACAAATTTCTTTCGTTTGTTTTCATTCGTTTGTCTATACACCGAATCCATTGGTTCTAAAGGAAGAATTCTTCTGAGTAAAATTTCTTTTTTGACCAATGATAGACAAACGAATGAAAACAAAATATTTCTTTTATGTACACAATATTTCTTTAACATTCTTTTATGTACATAATATTTCTTTGTACATATCAAACTTTTGTCAAATACTTTTTTTACAAAGTTTCATCTGTACATAACACAGATATTTCAAAAACAAACTTTTCATCTGTACATAACACAGATACTTCTTTTTCAAATACTTTTTATCTGTACATAATACAGATACCTTTTACAGATAAACTTCGATCAATCATTTCCGTTTCATCTGTACATTTTACACTGAATACCATTGACTTTGAAAGGAGCATTATTCCCTGTGAAACTGCTTTCAAATCAATGGGCCTCCCTTATGGTGTAAGTCCCAACCCTCCTATGTACATCCATCTTTCTTTGTACATAAAAACTCGTCCGTGTACATATTCATTTCCTTGTACACAGTACAAACTTGTGAATAATCAAGTTGCGCTGTTTTAAACGTTCGTTTCACGTACACTTGTTTATATTTCATAAACGTAAATAAACATCATGCATTGTTTATATTTCCTTCATAAACTCCTGTGAATACATATCACACACACACTGCTTATACAACTGTCTAGTTATAACATAACAATTAGACTAATCAATAGGTTCCCACAAGATAGCCTCCGCTTGGGTTTATACAAGATAACTCATCCCAGTTGAGTTTAGCCTCCGCTTCATACAAGACAATCCATCACCAGATAGTTTAGCCTCCGCTGGGCTTCATACAAGATATTTTTATCTCTAATGTAGTTTAGCCTTCTCTTGGGCTTTGTACAAAGAAACTCTCCCCGCAGAGTTAGCCTCCGCTTAGGCTTCATATAAGACAAACACTCCCCTGTTGAGTCAGCCTCCTCTTGGGCTTCGTTCAAAAGAACTCCTCATTGAGTTTAGCCTTCTTGGGCATCATACAATGAAAGAGATAGGAAATCTCATAACAGCCTCCTATTGGGCTTCCAATATAAAGAATCACCCGCGCTAAGATAGAACCCTGAAAGGATGGTTTCCCGGTGAAATCACTTTCAAATTCCCCAATGAGTAAAATTTCCCGGTGAAATTGCTCTTATTAAGAAAAGGATGATTTCTCGGTGAAATCCCTTTCAAGCCAAAGCCAGCCATACCCTATAGCTTCTCTTGAGCTTCATACAAGGACCTCGATGACCCTCTAATGCCTCCTCTTGGGCTAACAATACAAGGACCCATGGGCTTCTTAAAAGCATCCCTTAATCCAATCAATTTCTCCTCGAGATTTAGACATCTATCATCTCTATGGAAGAAGTATCTCATCTATCATATCACATACAGTCAAAAAACTTTTCAAACTCTTTTCAAACTGTTTTCAAACAAAAACATCTCTTTAATTGTAAGTAGTAACGCTTGTACACTCAAGCAAAACACCCAATACTTACAGTTAAAAGATTCAAACATCTTTTTCAAAACATCTTTCTTAAACATGTAAGTGGTAACGCTTGTATACTCAAGCAAAACACCTAATACTTACGATGAAAGATTTTTATCAATCAAACAACTTTTCAAAATGTATGTGATGAAATAGATTAGATACATTTTTTTCATTAAGATGACATTTGTCTGTCTCTTACTAACATCCCGTTGCTTTCCACTAGCATAAGTAGGAACTACGATTGCTCTGACTTTCTCAACATCCTTTTGAGAATACGTAGGCACAAGGTCTCATCCTTGCCGAGCAAATTTCTATCTCCCTCAGACCAAACAAACCATAGAACCTTGTAGATCCGAGCTACAAATGCTCTGATTCCCACTAGGGGATATGTATGCAGAAGATCCACAGATCTTTGCGAGCACAATAATAACAAAACCTAGAATCCCACACAATCTGTTTCTAAAAATCCAAAGGAGAAACTTTCCCAATCATAGAAATAGCAATTAAAACACACAAACATATCAAACGTATTCATATATAAAGCTGTAGATAACTACATATATTTAGGGTGCTCCATTTATTCCCTTTATATAACAATCCCCCTTACTCAGAATCTCCCCAATGCGTTATGTCTAGTTTGCGCTAGTCGTTACGCATACCAATATCAATTGAGGGTATTTCAGCTTTCCCCTTTTTCATAATCATTAAATCATCTTTCTTGTGTTGAAAATAATAAAGCTTGATGCTCGCGGCATCTTTATAAACAAATCAAAAAGATTTAAATCGTTGCGTACCAGAAGATCCGAACTCACGTTCGCATCCTCAGGCGCGTCACCTTTTAACGCGAACACCAACCCCAAATCAGATAAGTCCAAACCTGACATTTTCTATCCCTCAACAACTTTCAACCTTTCTTCAAGCAAATGGTACCTTTGATCATCAGCTGGGAAATCAAGTTCACTACCTTTGCAATTTTCTACTAAATAAAAGCAGAAGTCGTGGATAAGAATTCCGCTCCAAACCTGTTATGTATGGCATGTACATATGTGAATGTTATGCATGTAATGACATATTTGAACATTTCCAGGATTCTTAACACTTTGACTCAAGTTTTAGGATTAAACAAGATAATGGATACTAAAAAGTCTAATCATCATTAAATCGAATCAAAGAAGTCTACAAACATCTGAGCATCTATTTTATAATCCATATAATACAAGGAGTAATGCCATCAACAAGCCTGATGGTGATTTACCGCAAAAGACAAATAAAGCATAAACCTAGAAATCAGACATAGGGAATCCTTCAGCATCCTGCACTCCCATCTGAGTCTTGAGACGTTCCGACTCTCCAACGGCAAGGGATAATCGGACTTCTTTCTCTCGGATATGGGCTTCATATGTCAACTTCTAATTATGAATTTGCTTCTTCAAGTCTTCGATTTGAGCCTTGTACTTCTTTTCCACATTTGCTTTGGAAGTCTTAAGGGCCTCACAATATCAGCTTTTCTGCTCATATTTCTTTTCCCAACCGACAACAATTTTCTTGTACTCTTCTATGGAAATAGAGAAATCTTCAACTCTAGGCATCTTCCTTGTTGAATCATATGCTTCTCCTTTGAAATACTTGAGCTCATGAGCTAGTTGATTCTTTGTTTGAGTGGCAACAAGACAATTCACTGCTAGTATCTCCTTCTCTTCAAGCAAAGGCGATTCTGAGCATGCACCCGCTCATAATCTCCTTTTGAGACAACATCTGGAACTAACTCTTGAGAATAAAAAGATGCAGCCCCTGTAATGGAAGGCCACTGACGATCATCGTTTCTCTCCTTAATCCATTGGATTTAGGAAGCATAGGCCGTGGGATCTTTCTTGCCAAAATATTGTCCTCGTTCAAGGCGGATGCTTTTCCATGCTTGAACAACCTTAGTCATCTCCCCAGTAACATCAAGCGCGTCATAGTATAGAGTTTCCCGCACAAAACTCGCATCAGGAGATCCCATCAGAGCGTAACCCAATTGCCTCAAATCAAGAGTCGAATTGTAATTAACACCCCCCCCCTTATGCCAATGAGAGGGACATTAGGGAAGTCTCTGCAACGAATGATAATCTTCTCGTTTTCTGTCTTGGACATTTTGCATCGATTCCACCCAATATCCTGAGATGTGAGACCCATCAATCTTGGAACCCACCTCAAAGTATGCTGAGTGTCAATAAAAGCACCACTACAGGGAAGAAAACCCTGAAACCAATGGTACAACAACGACGCACAACAGTTTACAATTCCACCTTTCCCTTTAAAGCTCCTGGACTGTATAGAATGATAAACATCTCCCAAAATATTGGGAATAGGATTCTGCTGGATGAAAATGGAAATAACATTCATGTCAACAAACTTGGGCTCACTAGGAAATAAACACATCCCATAGATGCAACAAGCTAGAATGGCGTTAAAGCTCTTCCAATATTTCTTGACAACTTTGGCGTTAGCTTCCCGCAGCAAAAAACCCAAATGAAAACCTCTCACAGCCCTTTTGCTTGCAACATTAGAGGACACCATATATTTCTCCAAATGAAGAGCTTTGGCAATCTGATCATCAATTGGTCTCTCTATAGAGGCATGGAAAGGAACTTGACGCAAAATAGGAATGTCCAAAATGCTAGAATATTCTTCCAATGTCAACACTAACAAGTAATCAGGGAATACAAAACACCTTAACTCGCGGTCATAGAATTGGAAAAGGGCCTGGAGCCCGTCCTTCTGATACCTAGTTAAAGGAGACTTCAACCATGTTAGAATTCTTCCATAGTCCTTGGTAAACGTACCAACATTCTCTGGTGTAGACTTATTAGCCAATAAGATAAGATTCTCAAGAACAGGTGTGGGAAATTTATACACTGGATGACGTCTCTGATTGTTCTTCTTTTCAGTATCCATATTCCAAAATAACCCACCAATCTAGACTCAAAGGCTAGAGAAATCCTGGAAATAAACAAATATGCAAATTAAAATTATCTATGAATGCAATACTTTAGAACCATATCTCATGTATGTTAAACCAATGTTGTATTGAAATCCCAGACAAATGTTACAAGGTCAAAAGCTTGACACCCAATCAAGATATCATGTAGAAACCACATCTGAATGTCACAGGGACAAAGGTCCGGCGTCAAACTGGAACTCCATAGAAGATACCAGAAAATACCAAGTCACCAACGGTCACCATCAGTACTTGTAGTAATGATATCCCGCCCCAACTCACAGGGTAATTCTAGACACAATGGGGGTCCCTAATGATAAACAGAGTCGATGATCCTTTATCGAGTACTTCGCTAACTACATAATAGGGTGTATGGAGAAAACACTATCAATCAAATCTCTTCTGAGTTCGGTACTTCATGCCTCCTCACACGCACCACGGGATGCGGGATTCGACATGAACATCCATCTATTCTATATGTCTTTGGTCGGGGTAGGGGGCCTTTTACCTCATGTAACTCCCACCCAATCAAGAGATCAACCAGTACAGCAGTAGCCAATATACATGATATATGAAAGCGATAAAGATGCCATATAGAATGCAATGCAAAGCATACAAAGGATGATGCAATAAAGCAAGTAAATAGATAAACACCCAATAGACATGAAAATAAAAGCTAGGATCAACTCCTGGACATACCAGCAGTAGGTCAACAGATCCCCGATGGAGTCGCCAGCTGAAACCACCCGGCAGAACTTCCGTCTGATAGGGGTGTATCAATGGAGTCACCATTGAACATCTTTTATCTCACGACGGAGAAAGGAAAACATCGAGTAAACCTGAAGGGGTGAAATCGTAGTCCTTCGACCGAGAGATCGAGAGAATCTAGGTAAGGGAGTTAGTTACGCGAGGGAAAGGGATTAGCACCCCACACGCCCGTAGTACTCTACGGTATCCACTTCTATTTTCTAGCTAAGGGTGTGTTATATCTATCTATGCCCAAACACTACAATGCATGCAAAAGAAAATGAAAAAAAATAAAGAAACCACGGGGAAAAGAAGGAAGTATTTATAAGTTGTGCTCGATCGAGCCCCGTGACAAGATGCCTACGTATTCCCGCATGCAATGGGAAAGTCAGAGCACCGCAGTTTGGCTCACTTGTTTTGGTGAGTTTTGTGTTTTTTACTTTTGAAAAAGGTTTTAAACACAAAAGAAAAATGCGCCCGTAGGCAAAAAGAGTTTGTCTTGGTTGGTTACTTTTACCTTAAAAAAGGAGTTCAAACCATTATTAAGTGTTTTGTTTTCAAAAGAAAAAGAAAGCAAGTTTTAGTTTTATTTACATGCAAGTATGCAAAAAGAAACAAGAAAAACAAAAGGGAGACTAACTAGTACTAGCTCTAGTGTTGTCATGCAAGGATTGGACCTATGGTTAAGGATGTAAGGGAATCTCTACCTATGTCAATATGCAAAGGATGTAAATCCTAATGTCTAGGCTCGAGAACTATCCTAACCGAGCGGTCCTAAGGGAAAATCTATCATATATCTGTCTTGGTTGTAGAACCAAGGGATGCAAAGGGATGAAGCAATCAAGTGCTTTGGCAGAAGCACACAAGCAATGCAATGCGCAAACAAATATCAAACAATTGCAGGCATAGCCTACGGAGAAAATGATGTGAGTTCTACAATGAATGCGAACCCTAGGAATGAGTGGAGAGTCAGAATAGGGAACTCTTACCACTTTTGTAATCGACTCGATAGGAATAGTAACAAGATTCGCGTGCACCATATAAGACACTAACTAGAACTGCGGGGGACAACTGTCGACCCTTTCCACTTGCCCATATATCAATGACTCGATAGTAGGAAATATAAAAAACAGGACTTTGCTTGGTGGTGCCACGTCCGGTGTCCTAACCATTTCTGACCTATGCAAGCACAATTGTAAATACAATGAAAAGCGTCTCCCTATGCACGGATGAGGACTTTAAACAAACCAAACACAATTAGCAAACCGAAGTTCCCTAAATGGGTCTTTAAATAAACCAGAGGGGTTCCTGAACATGCTCCAACTACGGAAGCCCCATCATACATCTCTATTCCTACTTCTCATGGCAAAAGAAAGCTGTAAAGCCCTACTTCTCATGATATCTAAGAAAGCTGTAAGAGAATGCAGTAAATGGTGTGGAAACTACCAAACGGATATAAAATTTGAAGAGCATTGCGAGCTAAAGAAAATACTCCAGAAAACTTCAAGTACTACAGCCATGCAATAAGAGTAAACTGGTGAGAAGCTCTCAAGGTATCGAAAACACACTGAATACGCGTTCATACGCATCTGAGGTAATAACACCTGCAAGAGGAACACGCAAGTAGACAATAGAATACACGCGTATGCGTACAAGCAAAGGAACATGTGTATACACATTTTGCTCAAGTAACTCCTGCAAGAAAAGAGTTAGACCCGAAAAGTAGATAGTAGAATGTATACGTGGGTATACAAACGCAAAACACCTTCAAGAAGGGAGTTAGACCCGAAAAGCAAGCAAAAGGAATGTATACATGGGTATACAAACATAAAACATCGAAGTATTGTGTCATATGTATTTACAACACAAGCTCCTGCATCAAACACATCTCAAACAATGTCTAGTAATGTTAGAACACATGATGATTGCATTTGGAATTAAGAAATAAAATAAAATTCAGTTCCAGGTCGCGCTAAGCCTGGTATCAGGCGCTAAGCGCGACCCAAACAGAAACTTTGGCGCTAAGCCTGCTCCTGGTGGCGCTAAGCGCGACCTACAACAAAAAAGTTAGTGAATTTGGCGCTTAGTGCACTTCTCGTGGTGCTAAGCGTGATCTGTAACCTGCAGAATTTCATGTTTTGGTCCGAATCACTTTTCCATGATGTGTTCATGCCAAAAGCCAGCCCTTACAGTCAAGCAACAGTTCCAATGCTCATAAATGAAGATCAAATGCATGAACATGTGAGAAATGCAAGTTGTATCAACAATTCCAATGTTCATAGATGAAAATCAAATGCATGAACATGCGAGAAATGCAAATTGAAGAAAAAATTCCAATGTTCATAGATGGAAGTCAAATGCATGAACAAGTGAGGAATGCAAGTTATGTCAACAATTCCAATGTTCATAAATGAAAATCAGATGCATGAACATGTGAGGAATGCAAGTTATGTCAACAATTCCTATGTTTATATGTCAAGTAACAATGTATGAACATGCTAAGAATGCAAGTTGAATTAGCAATTCTAATGCTCATAGCATGCAAAATTATGTATGAACATGTGAGGAATGCAAGTTGAATCAACAATTCTAATGCTCATAGCATGCAAAATTATGTATGAACATGTTACGAATACAAGTTGAATCAACAATTCTAATGCTCATATGCTAAGAATCAATGTATGAACATGTTAAGAATGCAAGTTGAATCAACAATTCTAATGCTCATATGTCAAGTAAATCATGGAAGCAAGTGTAATCCAACATTATCTATCATTAAGGATCAATCCACCAATTGCATGATATCAATGCAAGCAAGCCATGCCACAAGGGAGTAATGCAAGACCATGTCCACTCTAAGTTGTACATTAACACAAACACTTGATATGCATATGCTTGGACTATGTACAATGCACAATGTACCTAATGATCAAGATGCCTTTGAATCTACATGTCGACACACTTTCGAATGTGAATCATACCTCAAATCATCATGAATCAATATAATTCAATCAAACTAAATTCTCTCTAATGCATGAGCATGTGATAGATGATGCAAGCTGCACAAATTTATGGCCTAGATGCAAGGAAAACACAAATGCACAAGTGTATATGTGTGCTATGTACAAAAATCCTCACACCGACACAATAACGTTGCAAAATCCAATTCAAATCAAAGAATTCAAGAATGAAAGTTCAAAAAATCATAATCTACATGGAATTTGCAAGCAATTTCAGTATTCAATTTCAAGAAAAGCTAAAATTCAATAATAGCTTAAAATAAGTGCTTAATTGAACTAAACACTTACTTGAAGTTTGAATCAAATTGTAGAGGAATTCCTTGTACTCTTCAAAGAAAATACCAAATCAGCACCAAATTGATGATAATCCTTGAAATCAACCTTGAATTCTTGAAGAAACTTGAAGTCTTTAATGGAGAATTGGAGAAGATGAAGAAGAAATGCTTGAATCTTGAAATTGAAGAGAAATCAAGAGGAAACAGTTCCTTCTAGGTCAAATTCGAGCAGAAGAAGGAGAAGAGGAGCAAGATCCTATGAGAGAAAGTTGCGATGAGAAAAAATGAGATAATACAAGGCGCGCTTAGCATGGTAAGGGGCGCTTAGCGCGGTCTACGGTGGTGACAGTTGTCAGACGGAGGTCCGGTGGCAGTCTGTGGTGGTTGCTTGGAGGGAAAGTTGAAGTTTGAAATATGTTCTTGAATTTTTGCTTTGGTTTGAGAGAGAATTGGAAGGTGATTTGTGGTGAAAATTAAGCAAATGATTGTGTTGTTTCGATTTGTGAAGGCAAAAATCTATTTATAGTTTTAGGAGTTGGGTCTAAGAGTGCCTTAGATCCATAATCAAGCCCAAATAACGATTATCCAAATAATTTTTCGTAATTAATCCAAAACAGCCAAAGTCTTGCGGAATTTAAAGTCGGAATGTAAACGAAAAGTGTCCGGAATGCGATTTTGCTTGGGAGAATTAAAATTTCAGCTCAATCAGATGAATGGTCAATGCGATGTGAATTTTTGAAGTTTCAGCACAATTTTCAGGCTACTGACACATGCAGAATTCTATTTGCGCTCTTTGGAAAAAATGCCTCGAACGAGGGTCTTCCGATTAAAATTTATAAATGAGTATTTCTGAGACAATCGAACCTAGCAAAATTTGTGAAATTTTGGCACTGTACCCACCTTGTTTCGATAAAAATCGAGCGAGATATGATTTTTCGAACTTCGTGTATCAGATGATAATTACTCGGTTCAGCTCAAAATCAACTCCAAAGAATAAAATTCAGGTATTGAATGGTAAGGAATCATCTCCTGAGTTGCAAATGAAAGTTGTAAAGGACTTCGATAAGGGATTTTAGAAATAGATCCCGCTCAGTTTTGAGTTTCCAGCTAGGAGATATGAACTATTTAGGGGGCAGAATGCACGGTTCAGCACTAAAATTCAGTTTAGACCGCTAGAAAAATCCATTTCTTTGGGGACCTTCCTCATACAATTTGCTTCTGAATTTCAAATGAAAGTTGTAGATAATAATGATAGGAAATTTCCGGTCGAAAATCATCATAAAATACCTGATGAGCTGAGAGATACGCCTTTTGGAGTGCCCAAAATGCGCCAAAAACCCAAAATTCGCTTTATTGAGAAATAAGCGAATAAAATCTTTTTGTTCGGCGAAACGTCCTCCGATTTAAACAGATAAACTGGAGAACAAATTGAAATGATCCCAAAGCTTATGGAACCACATTAAAATAGCTTTCTGATCAGAATACGTTGTATTGAGCATGTGAATTGAAGAATGTCGATACCGGACTCAAAGTGATCTGAGATAACCGAAACGCGCCATTTCTTTCACAATTTGGGATACATTGAACTTGGTAACCCCATGATCAACGTTATGTATGAGACTACATGTATGTTTATGCAATCAAATTATAAGCAAGAAATAAGGAAAAGAATAGGGTAAATTTATGGGTACGGCAGTTGGTGGTTGAGATGTTTGAATGAAGGAGAGGGAGCTTGCTGGGAGTTGTGGAAAAGATGAAGTTGATCCTAATGATATATATATACACACACCAACAACTATGTTTAACAAAAAAATTTAAATGCCTAAAATGACCCTAATGATAAAATGGGCTATTAAGCCCAAAAGTTTTAAAATTAAACTATCCGAAAATATTTTTGTTTTGATTTTTGAAGATAAAAATTGGACACTTAAAATTGTCAAAAACAATAAAAATGTAGACAATAAATTATCCAAAAAAATAAAATGAGTACATTAAAATAAACTACGGGTCTCAAGGATTAAAGAAAAATTATCAAAATAATTAAAAATGAAATAAAATGATAATAAAGAATACCCGGTTGTAAAACACTTACGGTTAAAAACGAGACTCCAAAATATATCAAAAAATTAAAGAGAACATATTTTCATGATCTACGCGACACGTAGATTCATAAAACAGCGAGATGAAGGCGAAAACTTGAAATATTTTTCCCGCTAATTTTCCGCAGAGTGTCGAATCGCTTTTAACGGTTTGTCTATAAAACCGAAATATCAATATTATCGACATATGATCAACTTAACACGATGCAATAAACAGGTAGATAGATAAAAATGAATGAAGTAGAATATCATGTATTTTACAACTATAAAACGATGTAAATGTCGATTTAAATTGACTTTTGGTCAACTAAAATACGACTAATGATGCATATGCGATGAGTGAATGATTGTTACTGACAATGACCTAATGGAGGCATATGCAGATGAATGCGAAGCCTATGTTATATAACTTTAAAAAATTCGGGCGAAATTTCGGGTGTGGCAGCTGCCCCTATTTAATTATCTTTTAGCTTGATAATGTGGATCAATGGTTGAAAGTAATTAAATACAAACAAAACCTGAATTTCATCCCCGATGCAATGCGATGAAATGATGTGTCGTGAATGTATGGATTTTACTGGGGAAATAAAGACTGAAAGTAAACTCTGCAGGGATTAAATAAAGTAAATTGCGAAAGAACTATAATCAATGTGTGGGTTAATGAAAAACAATATGATGTCCTTAATCAATCGATCGATTCGAAAAACAAGAAATAAAACCGACATTAACCAGTGGATCAACAGGGAACTGACATCAACGCGTGGGTTAATGAAATTCGACAACAAAAACTAACATTAACACATGGTTTAATCGGAGTAAACACAACGTCCTCAACCAGTAGATTGGGTTTGAAAAACAGGAAGTAATACCAACATTAATCAATGGATTAATGAAGGTGAACAACAAATTGTCATCAACTAGATGATTGATTCCAAACAAACAAGACATAACTATCATCAACGTGTGGGCCAATGAAAGTAAACAACAAGAACTAACATCAACACGTGGGTTAATGAAAGTCGATACATCGTCCCCAATCAATGGATTGAGTTCAAAAAAACAAGAAATAAAGCCAACATTAACGTGTGGGTTAATGAAGGTGAACATGAACTAACATCAACGCGTGGGTTAATGAAAGTAAATAACAAGAATTGACATCAACGCGTGGGTTAATGAAAGTAAACACAAAGGCTTTCAATCAGTGGATTGAAAAAAATAAAGACTGACACCAATACATGGATTGATGAAAGTCGGAAAAAACTTTCAACTAGTGGATTGACAAAAATATAGACTGACACCAATGCATGGATCAATGAAAGTCGACACGAGAACTAACATCAATGCGTGGGTTAATGAAATCAAACAACAAGAACTAACATCAACACGTGGGTTAATGAAAGTCGACACGACATCTCAACCATTGGATTGAATTTAAAAAACAAGAAGAAAAGCCAACATCAACTAGTGGGTTGATGAAGGTGAACTAGAAAACTATTCTCAACCAGTGGGTTGTTCTGAATTAATTGAATAATAAATTATTAACTTTAACTAGTGGGCCGAAAAGAAGTGAAAGGTTGTGCTCAACCAGTGGGTTGATTCAAAGTGACAAGGAAATAGTGATAAAATTCAACCGGTGGATTAACCAAAGGGTGACATGATGACAACTCCAATCAATGGATTGACGCATGTGAAATGATACATATGATGAGTGATCAATGCATAAAATAGTTTTTTGGACGTGGCCAAAGGGAATTGGATTTTTTGTATGGTAGAGCTTGGTTTTCAGTGGAAAATGTTGAGCGAGGTTTGAGTTTATTTTTGCAATGGGTGGATGCCCCATGATTGATATGTGTGGTTTAATGCATGATTAATGAATACATACAAATATAATTTGAATGTTTGGACAAGTGCCCCAACTGAGGGTTACAAGTAGATGAAATGAGAAAGGCTTCTGAAGGTGGTCCTTTTGCAGGATATTGCAAGCATGACTTCCCGACACTTCTTGTGAGATCATAAATTGTTGATGATTTGTGAACTGATATGCTTGTGAGCATCTTTGAAAATGGAGAGGTCTTGGCTCTGAAAGCCCCAGAACAATGAGTTCTCAAAAATTTTGGATCCACAGAAGTTTGGCAGTAACTACTGATCTTGAAAATGACATGCCCCAATGTTTGGAACTCTGAAAATAGAATGCCCATAATTGTGATCAGCTCTTGAATAGATGGTTTGTCCCTGATGAGATAACTCTGCAGATGATGATTTTCTTCAACTGATGTCAACAGATGAAATTCTCTTGATGTGAAGTGCTAAACTTGCAAATGAAATTGTTTTCTTACAATGGTGATGATTATGCAAAAGTTTTGAAAGTAAATCATTTATTGAGATGAAATTGTGGTAAACAAATGGATATATCCTGACGAGGATGCAATGGTAATTTAAAATTCAAGATGTAAAAAAGCGATGTGTAATGTGGTATCAGCACCAATGAATTTAGCAAACAACTGAGGAGTCAGGTTAACGCAGCCTTGCTTTAGTATGCTTTCAAATGAAACCTTGCTTCAATTAGGTCTTTTGAATGTTGTAACATGGTCTGGTTCACGGTTTAAGAAACAAAGGATATAAGGCTCAAATTTTATTTGTACCCAACCCAATCTTCGTGATGTTCTCCAGTTCCTATGTTCAGTTAATTGATTGATTCAACTTCCAAGAGGAATTGCAAATGACAACGTGATGGCTTGAGAACCAATGCTCTTTGAGGTGGCAATCGCCTATTCTTCTTTGGAAGTCACACAAGCGTGTTCTTGCTTTGATTTGTTGAGATCCTTGGTGATCTTTCTTTTTTTTCTTTTTTTTTTCTTTTTTTTATTCGTCACTTTAATGTTTGAACAACGTGTGCGACAATTGTTTGCTTGATGGAGAATTTGACGGTTGTGATTGCCATAATGATGGTTCTTTGAGGAACAACCATTGTAAGTTTTGAATTATGCACTTCTTCGACATTGTGTACGATAAGTAGATATGGTTGAACCTTTGTGAAGGTATCTGGAATGATCCATGATGACATGATTCTCTTGGAAATTGAAAGTATCAAATGCTTTAAGTGAATAACTACCCTGCCCCAGGTTAAAATTGAAGGTTTTAACTGTATGCAAAAAGAAACTCCTACTTCTAGGCTCGAAGAGGTTAACGAGGGATTATCTTCCTTATATCTCCACTATTTAGGGATTTGAAGCAATGTTTGTATATCATCAACAAAGTCTTATTTGAAAGCGTACTTTTGCAAATTGGGGATTTGTTTATCATCATCCTCCCTCCAATGTTTGCTTAAACAGAAAGAAGGTGAGGTGGAAGAAGTATTGTTGTTTTTTTTGTAATTTTTGAGTGATAGCAAAAAAGTAAAAACAAGAAAATGACATGATTAATTCAAAAGATGCAATGCTCATTTTATTAAAATTACGATTTTAAGAATGACAAAGTTCAAATGCAGAATAACACATTACAAACAAGAAAATTGCAAAATGAAATGATAAATGGCCTTGGGACCATCGGCTGCAAGGATGAGCTATCTCGTCGGGCTTTTTGGAATGTCCCTTGTGTCTTGGCACTTGTCAGGGCATGGGCTTGTTGAATCATCTTCATGATCTTAGGCATGAGTCTTTGGAGCTCACTTCACATACACTTGTTTGAAGTTCTCCGTCTTTCTTCAGATGTCAGGAAATCAGCTTGCTTTGTTAACTGGATGAATGGAAACAGATGGAATGAGTATTTTGATGGTGAAATGCACGCTTGATAATGAATGTGGAATGCATACATTTTTTATATACAATAATGATGTTCATGGGATGAAATGTCACATATGAAATGCAACATAATAATAAGAACATGTTCAAAGAGATGTCAATGATACAGATAAAGGATGACAAAATGGCCTATTTAGGTAAGCTCCCTATCATTGGATGGCTCTATGTTTTCTACCCAATAACCCCATACACAGGATTGTACTAGGTTTTTTTACTAAATGTTTCTTGGAGTCTCAGATCCCTTTTTGACAAACATTATCATCACGCAAACGACCTACATGGTGATAACATTTCCAAAAGTATACTCCAAGAAACGGATCTTAAAAGGATACTCAAAAACTTTTATTTGAGCGGTTGGTCCAGGTTTGGATATCCTAAAATACTTAGAGTTATAGGCCCTTTGTCTAGAAATTGTCGTCCAACGCTAGCGTGCGGTGCAATAACTTCCTTAAAAAGACCAACTCTAAGCTAGGTCTTCAAGTCGATCCAAGTGACACGGATGTCTAATGGAGCTAAGTTACGCAACCTCATATATCTTAAATGTTACCTAGAAGCCTGGGTATTGAGCTTATCTATGTATCAAAGCCAAAAAAATTCCCAACATAATAATATCAACAAGATAATATAAAGCATAAAGGAAATAATTGACTGAAACATAAACATGAGAAAAAAGCAAAGTAAAATAATAATCACACAAACATGCAAAGAACTAAACTAGGGTTGACTCGCTTGAGAAAATTATCCCCAGCAGAGTCGCCAAACTGTTTACACTAATCAATTTTTTTTACTAATTCGATTCGATACAAAACAATGAAGTCGCCATCTAACTTTATTTATTCCTAATGAGGAAAGGGAAAATATAGATAAAACCCAAGAAACAAAAAGAAAATGAAATGGTCTTCGAGACCAAGAGATGCAAGTTCGGGAGTCGGTTATGCAAGGGGAAGGTATTATCGCCCCTCACATCCATCGTACTCGATGGGACCCATTTAGTTATAAGTGTGTTTTTATGTTTAAAAAGTGAATTTGCAATCTTCTTATTATTTATGTGAAAACATGTTTTCATTTTTTGAAAGTGTGCTCGCCAAGATATTAGAATCTCGTGTCTACGTATTCTCCAAGTGCGATAGGAAAGTCAGAGCTTACGTAGTTCTCGGTTGCGAGAACATTTGTTGGTTGATTGATTTTATTTGTGAAAATAGGAGCTTAATCGTACGTGGACGATAAGACATCACTAGTGCAATTCGCGTGTGAGTGAAAGAAGATCGCGTGTGAGCGATGTGAGTTGAAAAAAGGACTTGCACGTGGGCAAGGTTTGATGAGTTGAATTGATTTTGATTGTGGATGACAAGTACCAAAACACTAGGCTATCATCTAATGATTCAAATACTAGAAATTGGCGAGTGAGCTCAACCAATCATCTCTCATCCCAAAAAGTTTATTATGAAAATGGTGAAGTGAGTCGAGGTTCACTCTTGTTAGGTATTTTATGTGGATGAGAGTATTTAATTTATTGGGCTATCATCCAACAACCTAAAGACTTTGAACTTGTTTTAAACTATTGGGCTATCATCCAACAACTTAAAACAAATACCATCCAAGTTTTTTTTGAAATTCATTTTTGAAATCAACTCGACGTTGGATCGAGGTTTGAGAATTTGATTATGAAAATGGTGAATGACAAGGAGAGAAGATTTAGGCTATGATTAACCAAGAAATCTTGATTAATCTCGAGAGAATAGACAAGTGTCTACTCCCTACCATGAGGCCCTTATTGAAAAATTGGTATATGGACCAAGGCATGATAATGGAAGTGAAGTGAATAATTGTGAGCATTCGTGGAAGTATAATTGATAAGAACCCATACAAGGTGGCCACATGGATTCTCCTATAAAGTGGGACTAGCGTGGCGCTAGTATTCTAAACGACCGATCGGAACAATCGATCGGATAGTTGTCGTTGTAGAAAAGCGCAGGACCAAACTATGAATGTGTGCGAGTATGCACTATGTATGTATACTTGTTCATAGATGAGGACCCCAAGAGGAGGCCATGTGTTCTAATTGCATGATATAGTTGTAATTAAGTAATAATTAAAACACACAAAGAGATAAAGTTCTACGCTATTACAAACTATATGGGGATGGGGATACAAATTTACAAATGAGAATAGATTTATTTACAACTCTAATATAAATGTACAACATAAATAGAAATAATCTAATAGTAATGCAAAATTTAATCTAAAAATAAACTACTAAAAAAAGAAATTAATAGCTAAACTATATATTTTTTTTAATACTTTTTTTATAAAATATTTTTAATAAAAGCTAAATATATTTTCAAAATTTTTCATTTGTGTAAAATTAATATTTACTACTCAATTAAGATAATTAAGTAAATAAATAAGAATTCTAATAATAAAAAAACATGAGAATGAAGGCGTGTTTGTATGAGAATGAAGGGGCGGATGACAGAAGGAGACGAGGGAGCTACGTGATGACGAAACAGAGCGGCGGAGAGGTAGCTGGTGTGATGAAGGTTGTGGGGTTGGAAGAGGGAGTATCAGTGGAGACGGAGAGTGTGATGAAGATGATGGGTTTATGAGAGAGAGACGCGGCTGGTTGGTGGTTGAGATGTATGAATGAAGAGAGGAAGCTTACTGGGAGTTGTGGAAAAGATGATGAGGATCCTTCTGCGCAGCTTTTTTTTTCTTCTTTTTTCTTTTTTTTTTCTTAAAACAAGTTATAACATGTATATATACACACCAACACTTAGGTTTAAGAAATTTTTTAAAATGTCTAAAATGACTCTAATGATAAAATGGACTATTAAGACCAAAAGTTTAAAAGTTAAACTATCCGAAAATATTTTTATTTTGATTTTTGGAGATAAAAATTAGACACTTAAAATTGTCAAAAACGATAAAAATTTGGACAATAAATTATCTGAAAAAATAAAATGAGTACATTAAAATAAATTACGAGTCTCAAAAATTAAAGAAAAATTATCAAAATAATTAAAATCGAAATAAAATGATAATAAAGAATACCCGGTTGTAAAACACTTACGATTAAAAACAAGACTCTAAAATGTATTGGAAAATTAGAGAGAACACATTTCCATGATTTACTCGACACGTAGATTCATAAAACAGTGAGATAAAGACGAAAACTTTAAATATTTTTCCCGCTAATTTTCCGCACAGTGTCGAATCGATTTTAACGGTTTGTCTATAAAACTGAAATATCAATATTATCGACATATGATCAACTTAAAACGATGCAATAAACAGGGAAAGAGATAAAAATGAATGAATTAGAATATCAGGTATTTTACAACTATAAAATGATGTAAATGTCGATTTAAATTGACTTTTGGTCAACTTAAATACGACTACTGATGCATATGCGATGAGTGGGTGATTGTTTAATGACAATGACCTAATGGAGGCGTATGCAGATGAATGTGAAGCCTAAGTCATATAACTTTAAAAAAATTGGGCCAAATTTCGGGTGTGACACTTACCTTTTACTTTATGCACTTAGGTTAGCCTCTTCATCTCCTCCCCATTCTTTAATTTTCAAAATCTTCCATCTTTTTCAAAGGATTCTTGTTTTCAAAACTCGAACCGCTTTCATAAAAAAAACTTGGACTTAGGTCCATGTATTTTCAAACTTCTTTTCTTAATAAACTTTCAATTCATTTAATAATACTTTGACTTTTCTTTTCATAAGACTAAAAAACACATAACCTCACTCAAACTTTTTTTGAGCTATTTGTGGCTTTTCTAACTAACATTTTTCCTAAAATCAACCAACAAACAATTTTGGTCTTTTTTAGCCAAACTACTTGGTTTTGATTCAACATTGTACATTGTTGGTATGTAGGCCTAGAACTCATTGGAAGTTCTATCAAACCAAAATTATAAAAAAATACTTCTTTTCTCCCTCCACCATTCATTTTGTACATATACTTTTTTTTAGCATACATATACAAATTTTCAAAAAAAGGTTCTTGCGGAGCACCGTAGATGCTTTGGGTGCCTAACACCTTCCCTTTGCATAACTAACCCCCGGTCCCAGATCTCTGATCTTTTTTTTGTTAGGATTTTATTCTCTCTTTTTCCTAGTCCTTTGGATAAAATAAAAGCACGGTGGCGACTCTTTTTGTTACTTTTTTGAGTTAAGTCAATTCAATGGCTTATACTCGCAATTTTTGCCGCTACACCAGGCAAAATGATTTTTCCTTTGAGGCGTCGGGTAAGAAGGAGGTGAATGACCTAGGGGAAATGTATGGAAGAAGTGGACTCGCTCTAGCTTCTCCGAGTGAAGCAAAGGTGAGCGTGGCTCACCAGGCGAGTAAGGAGGCTAAGGAAGGGTGAAGAATAAGGTGCTAATGAAATTTTGTATGGGAAGGTGGTTCGCCCCAATGTCGTCGGGCGAGCCTCAAGCGATGAACAAATAGAAGAATCTTTCAAGTTTCATAACTCGAGTTTCTAGACTCCGTTAAATGCATTATTCAAAGAGTTAGGAAGCTAATGTCATGATCTATAAGTGTGTGGGAGCAACGATTATTATGATGTATCTTCTAATAACCATATTTTGATAAATTGGATGAATCTATGATTGATTTATTATAATGTATGTTTTTATGATGAATTTGATGTGGTTATACCTTGATGTATTAGGAATTATGTTCTTATGATGAATTGATATTGTTATAATGATGATGTATGTATTGTGAAATTTGTGGTGATATTTGATAACCCGAAAATATATCGTATATTTGAATTAATTTACATGAATTTATCCGAATTTTAATTAATTAAATTACTATTTATTCGTATTATGCCGGTATTTTCCATGTTTTCAGGAATTTAATATTTACAAGGCATGTGCAAAGAAATTCAAGAAAAGTCGAGCAAATCGTACTTAAAATCCATGAAAAAGAGCAAATATGCAAATATGTGGTGTATGGAAAAATAGCGGGTGTTTTATAAGTAAAAAGGCTTCGAAAAAAAAGAAATAAGAAGACATCAAAGGCTTAGCCCAATGTAGCAAGCCACAAGACCACGCAAGGGGTAACGGCCGCTACACCCTCGCCACACAAGCCCTAACGGTCGCGACAACTCAGGAAGTGTAACACCCCAATATTACCCAAAATTTTATCTATGCAAAAATCAGAGTAATTTAAAATTTCATAAATTAAATATTGAGGTATCACACCTTCAAAACCAAATCACTTTAAACAGTTTGCTTTAACGTATAAATCTCGGATACATAGCATCGTCGGATAACATAAATTGATTCATAAAGATCAAAACATCTTCTTTAATAAACTTCCTCAACAAATAATATTTTCATAAAGTATGATTCTTTTCATAAAAGAAATAACAACAAAAGAACAACAACAAGACATCATAAATACTTTCCCCCGAGTGCTACGTATCAGAGCGACACCGACTCAACTAATAGCAGCTATAATCTCCGTCTTCATAACCTGGACGTTACCAATATAAAGGCAACGTCGAAACAAGTAAAGGGTGAGATACTCCAAAACATATAATTAAAGGCATGATAAGATATATATATATATATAAATATATATATATATATATATATATATATAGTATTTGGAATCATAAAAGATAAAGATTAAAAAGTGCATTCCAACACATAACCAAAACTCACTTACTCCAATCGTCATCCTAATGTGTATAATCTACACTTTATCGACATAACCTCATTGACATAAATCATTACAACAACACATAATTGTTCGTTATCACGAAATCATCACAAATCAATATGTCACTAATCAACACGGCAATCATAGACGACGACATCAAACAACAACGTCAACAATGCTAATAACATAAGCAACATAAATAAAACCATCACAAATTGGCTAAAGCCATTGTTGCAAACATCATCACATCATATTTGCATTAAGCATTTCATCAAGTTAAATCGTCACAAAACTCATCATTTATATTCATCGCATAGTTATCATGAAATTATCAAATCATATTCATTTCATGCTCATCATAAAGATCATCACCAAACAAAGCATCATATATCATCGCAATTCAACATCGTCAATCAATTAAAAATCCAATGCCAAACAACTCAATCATAAAACATAACCGATTCCATGAGACACGACTATGTTATGCATGTGGTACTCGTCGCTTTGTCCATAATTAGGAACACTTGGCATAAAAGCCTCGTCGCTTGGCATAAAATCCCCGTTGCTTGGCATAAAAGCCTCGTCACTTGACATAAAAGTCCATCGTCGCCAATGCAATGTATGTGACTCGACAATAGAACAAGACAACACTAAAACACCATCATCACTCATCAAAATTGGCATAAAGCCCACATCGCCATAATTTATCCAAATCAAGATAAATATATCTTCGTATCATATTTGCATTATGCAAAGCATCGCCAATAAATCATCATCATCAAAAATCATGCATTCACAAATCGGAAGCATTTATTAACAACATCAATATAATCATCACATCATCATGTACAAAGACATATATCATCGCATTGCATATCAACAAGTATTCATTAATAAATACACTGTCGCAAACATTATGTTTATTCACACCGCATCATTATCAATTAATTCACCAAATTCCAAAAACGGAAAAATACTCAAAACATCAATAATCATCGCGAAAGCCATTCCTAATAACCAGCATTAATCATAATCGTCAACATCGCAATCGGATTGTCCATACGTGCCTTAAATCTACTAAAACACAATCCGGTTCAATTTAACCGTAATTTGGCCTATTTCGGGTCGTCTCGTAAAAACTCATAATTTCAAAAAACTAACCTCATCACTACGTTCTACACGTCAAACTTAGCTAGCACGTCAATTTTCGTTGAATTCGAAGCAACTTGCTCCGTCGTCAAATTTACCGAAATCGGAAAATCGGAACATAATCGGATTCTAAATTTAATCGGCTAACTTATACCCTAGTTATATTTCATTAATACTAACTAGTAGTATATGGCTTTAATGAAACATGGACAGAACAGAACCAAACTGCATAATTATGCAGAAAACATAATTATGTAGTAAACAGACAAGTTGCAAAACACAATTCAAGCTACCATGCACGGGAGGGAAGGGACAAACGTTCCATGATGCTAAGGGCATTGAAGCGCCCTCCAGGAAGGCTGGGACGGCCGCCCCTCCATGTGAGGTGGTCGCCTCCCAGCTTCTACTTCTTCATTCCATTACTTCTTCTTCCTGCGCAGTGTTCTTTTTTTACTAGTTTATAGTTTTCACAGTTTTCTTCATTCCAAAACTTCCATTTATAATACTTCTAGTTTATGCAAGCTAGCACCAAAACACTCACAATCTATACTCCTAACTCAAACTTTCTAAATCATTTCAACAATCACACAACCAAAACTCAAGAATCAACCTATCAATTTTTCTTAAATCCAAATATATCTATCAAACCCTAACTATATGGAAAGGAAATCAAACCCCTTACCTCACAAGCTTGGATGATTCTTGATGATCCCACAAAACCCAATCCTCAAGCTTGCTCATGCTCTTCCTCTTCTTTTTCTCTTGCTCTTCTTCTCCCAAAACCCTTTCTTTCTCCCTCTAAGTTCAAGTTTGACTTTGATGTGTTATGTTGGAAAGAAAAACAAGGAAAGTGTTTTTATGATAACCTTACTAGTAAACTAAGGTGTAAACCCAATCCTTCCCAATTAATCCTCACACCCCTAATTTATTTATATAATTAACACACTAATAATATCTAATCATATTATTAATCCAATTAATTAGAATAATTCTGGGGAATTAAATATCGGATCCGAATAATATTTTACCGAACCGAACAGAATAAAAACTGGACCGAACAAAACGTCGCCAAATATATTAATTGATATATCGATTAATATAAATATTTTCGTCGCAAAATAAGTATCGATCGGTAACTCGAAAATATTAATATAATATAATATTAATAAAAATGGGCGTTACAACTCTCCCCCACTTATAAACTTTTCGTCCTCGAAATTTCGACCAAAATGAACAATTCGGGACATGCCTACGCATTCGCCCGCACATTCCTCGCGTCAATTAACAACACACAAAAGACACCAAAGTAAGGGTATCTCCTTAACCACAAAGTCCAATCAAGAACAACCATGCCGAGATGCAAAGCCCATACAATGCACTCAACAACCAACTAACACCCAACAACTAAACAAGTCGCAGACACACCAGTTCACTCGAGAACCAAACAAACAAGATCGATACTATCCTAACACCTCAACCATAGAATTATTCGCACACTCGAACCGACACCTCGAAAACGACTCATCAAAGATAGGAACACAAAGTCGTACGACACAACGTCGACTCCATAGCTAAAACGAAAACAACAAAATGGTTATACAAACCAAAACTAAAACAACCAGAATAGGATAGTACCACGCGTGCTACGCAAACACGAAAAAGATGCCTTCATAAGCACGAACTTAAGAATCACACTTACAATTATCGCTTTCATTCCAGAAAATCACAAGGTCACATCGTCCTTGTAGATTACCAACGTACAACCCTTGAACAGTAACAAGTTACACAAACATAACAGAACTGCGATACACCACTCATTCTAGGGCTTATACAGACGACTTGCGACTATAACTCACTAGTCCAAATATTTCACTCATGAAACTTCGACGTATACACTTGACTTCAACGAAGTCTTCCCTTATAACAATTCAATTCCCAAAGTTGTATTAAGTAATCACCATCCTCGCAACGATCAATACACAGGTTTCTTATTCGAAACATCTTTCATAACTTTTAATCTTCCAAAGTGGTAATTCAAACCAAAACACTCTTTCAAGAACTCTACTCATCAACGTCGTCTCATACTCTTGTAATTACAACACAGGTTGGACTTAGAACCATAACATAACTTTCTGGAATCCAACATGAACACCGTCGCGACCAACTTCAGTCACAGATAGAACATTCTCCTTTATAAAACATCAATCAACTTAAGGTACCTGTGGCTACCAAACCGTCACAAAATTCTTTACCATCAAGACTTATCTTAGTCATAATCTAATAATCCACCATGGTCATTAGTACCCGACGAAATCCATATGTTAGTAGTGAACAAATCCTCGATAACCTTCTAAACTTAATCTCAACAAGTGTCTCACAACAAACATGCGACATTCTTCAAAACAATAAATCCCAAATCAGATATTCTTGGGTTATCCGCGATATCAACATACTAAACTCTGCACCAGACTAAGTCTCTTTATAGATTGTACTAAAATTTGAATTGCCTCCAACCATTCCAATCTTCTCGCCGTTAACATCAGCACCATTTAGATTTCAAATGAGCACAACCGCATCAAACTCTAACTCACGTGTCCGACAAGTTTTTCCTTACGAAAATCAAATCGCTCCAAGGTAGCAATACACTTTCCAACTCTACGTCGAAAGACATCTTAAGTCCAAAATGAAATATCACAATACGCCGCACAAGGTTCTTCAGTACTAACAAGACCAAAATCTAAGCATTCGCTAAACCTTTTCACCAGCTCCAACAAATTCGCTTCCCATTGCGAAGTCCCAATAGCGACTCAATCATCTCAAGTCAAAGTACCCACGATCAATACCAACTTATAAAAAGATCTTCCATCAAACTCACAAAGTTAACCATCCACAACAAAGGAACTTCTAAGCTCTGAAATACCTCTTGAGGTCTCCTACAAGATACAAAATAAATCTTCGCGGAACTGTCCAAAATATCACCGTCTAAGTCGCTTACATAAGGCACTCACGTCCAATAGTTCAAAATTCTATCTTTAGAATACTCGACATGCACTGGTCTAACTTCACTACTGATAATGCAAAGCTCGGATGCTTGCTACAATTCCTTAACTTGATGTGAACCAATTAATATCTATGAACACGAAATAACTCTTACAGCTACTCATGAGAGTACTGTCGGAACATTCCAAAATCACACCTGACGCATTAGTCGCACTAAAAACATCCACCAATACTCGCCAGGACCATATACTGTCTTGAAAAGCGTTGTCTAAACATCTTCCGCTCTCACACTAACCCGTAGACAGCCAGACTTCACATCGACCTCACTAAACACAAAAAATCCAAATGACTGATTTATCCAACATCAGTCCTTGGAAGTAGATACTTGTCCTCAATATCCACTTCGTTCCTTTGTCTGAAAACGACACACCAACTCGGGCAACCCTTGTTCTTTTCGAACAACACAATGGTGGTACTCCATGGTGACCCGCTCGAATAAACAAACTATGCTCAACAAATCCTTAAGTTGACTCTTCAACTCTAACTCAGAAACAAATGTCCCTTAAGGATACCTCTAATCATAACTAGTTCCCAAAACTAAATCCATCAAAACTTCACTTCGCACTACGGCGGTAATTCACTCACATCTTCACAATAAGCTTCGGAAGAATCACAACAAGAAGTTCGCTCGCCAAAATCTTGTTTCTCACCAAAATCCAAATTCGCCCACAATTCAAGTAACCATGCACCACCCTGTGCTAACCCATCTACTTCATACACTATTAAGCTGGCAAGACAAGTCCATCCCAACCAACACAAATCCCGACTACTATCAACAAGAGATTAAGGGTGATCAGTTCCTCAATTTGTCAATAGACAGTCGATAATCCTGAAGGTGACATAAACCATCTTTACCAAACTACAACAGCGTCTTCAACTTATACTTCAAGTTACCAAAGCGTAACACTGCTTAAGGCCCCATCTGTAAGCCACAAGCCCCACCAAGAAGTAAAACTTCTCCCCCACTTGTTTCAAACTCATCTCTGCAGACAAACAAATATAAACAAGCAAGTACCGGCAGTGTTTAACACACATGTCGTATACAACAGGGTTGAACACATTAATAACCTGGCCGACAGACTGACCTACTCTAATACCACTAATGTAACACCCCAATATTACCCAAAGTTTTATATATGCAAAAATCAGAGTAATTTAAAATTTCATAAATTAAATATTGAGGTATCACACCTTCAAAACCAAATCACTTTAAACAGTTTGCTTTAACGTATAAATCTCGGATACATAGCATCGTCGGATAACATAAATTGACTCATAAAGATCAAAGCATCTTCTTTAATAAACTTCCTCAACAAATAATATTTTCATAAAGTATGATTATTTTCATAAAAGAAATAACAACAAAAGAACAATAACAAGACATCATAAATATTTCCCCCCGAGTGCTACGTATCAGAGCGACACCGACTCAACTAATAGCAGCTATAATCTCCGTCTTCATAACCTGCACGTTACCAATATAAAGGCAACGGCGAAACAAGTAAAGGGTGAGATACTCCAAAATATATAATTAAAGGCATGATAAGATATATATATATATATATATATATATATATATATAGTATTTGGAATCATAAAAGATATAGATTAAAAAGTGCATTCCAACACATAACCGAAACTCAGTTACTCCAATCGTCATTCTAATGTGTATAATCTACACTTTATCGTCATAACCTCATTGACATAAATTATCACAACAACACATAATTGTTCGTTATCACGAAATCATCACAAATCAATACGTCACTAATCAACACGACAATCATAGAAGACGACATCAAACAACAACATCAACAATGCTAATAACATAAGCAACATAAATAAAACCATCACAAATTGTCTAAAGCCATCGTCGCAAACATCATCACATCATATTTGCATTAAGCATTTCATCAAGTTAAATCATCGCAAAACTCATCATTTATATTCATCGCATAGTTATCATGAAATTATCAAATCATATTCATTTCATGTTCATCATAAAGATCATCACCAAACAAAGCATCATATATCATCGCAATTCAACATTGTTAATCAATTAAAAATCCAATGCCAAACAACTCAATCATAAAACATAACCGACTCCATGAGACACGACTATGTTATGCATGTGGTACTCGTCACTTTGTCCATAATTAGGAACACTTGGCATAAAAGCCTCGTCGCTTGGCATAAAATCCTCGTCGCTTGGCATAAAAGCCTCGTCGCTTGACATAAAAGCCCATCGTCGCCAATGCAATGTATGTGACTCGACAATAGAACAAGGCAACACTAAAACACCATCATCACTCATCAAAATTGGCATAAAGCCCACATCGCCATAATTTATCCAAATCAAGATAAATATATCTTCGCATCATATTTGCATTATGCAAAGCATCGCCAATAAATCATCATCATCAAAAATCATGCATTCACAAATCGGAAGCATTTATTAACAACATCAATATAATCATCACATCATCATGTACAAAGACATATATCATCGCATTGCATATCAACAAGTATTCATTAATAAATACATTGTCGCAAACATTATGTTTATTCACACCGCATCATTATCAATTAATTCACCAAATTCCAAAAACGGAAAAATACTCAAAACATCAATAATCATCGCGAAAGCCATTCCTAATAACCAGCATTAATCATAATCATCAACATCGCAATCAGATTGTCCATACGTGCCTTAAATCTACTAAAACACAACCCGGTTCAATTTAACCGTAATTTGGCCTATTTCGGGTCGTCTCGTAAAAACTCATAATTTCCAAAAACTAACCTCATCACTACGTTCTACACGTCAAACTTAGCTAGCACGTCAATTTTCGTTGAATTCGGAGCAACTTGCTCCATCGTTTAATTTACCGAAATCAGAAAATCGGAACATAATCGGGTTCTAAATTTAATCGGCTAACTTATACCCTAGTTATATTTCATTAATACTAACTATTAGTATATGGCTTTTATGAAAAATGGACAGAACAGAACCAAACTGCATAATTATGCAGAAAATATAATTATGCAGTAAACAGACAAGTTGCAAAACACAATTCAAGCTACCATGCACGGGAGGGAAGGGACGAACGTCCCATGATGCTAAGGGCATTGAGGCACCCGCCAGGAAGGCTGGGAAGGCCTCCCCTCCATGTGAGGCGGTCGCCTCCCAGCTTCTACTTCTTCATTCCATTACTTCTTCTTCCTGCGCAGTGTTCTTTTTTTTACTGGTTTATAGTTTTCACAGTTTTCTTCATTCCAAAACTTCCATTTTAATACTTCTAGTTTATGCAAGCTAGCACCAAAACACTCACAATCTATACTCCTAACTCAAACTTTCTAAACATTTCAACAATCACACAACCAAAACTCAACAATCAACCTATCAATTTTTCCTAAATCCAAATATATCTATCAAACCCTAACTATATGGAAAGGAAATCAAACCCCTTACCTCACAAGCTTGGATGATTCTTGATGATCCCACAAAACCCAATCCTCAAGCTTGCTCATGCTCTTCCTCTTCTTCTTCTCTTGCTCTTCTTCTCCCAAAATCCTTTCTTTCTCCCTCTAAGTTCAAGTTTGGCTTTGGTGTGTTATGTTGGAAAGAAAAACAAGGAAAGTGTTTTTATGATAACCTTACTAGTAAACTAAGGTGTAAACCCAAGCCTTCCCAATTAATCCTCACACCCCTAATTTATTTATATAAATAACACACTAATAATATCTAATCATATTATTAATCCAATTAATTAGAATAATTCTGGGGAATTAAATATCGGATCCGAATAATATTTTACCGAACCGAACGGAATAAAACCGGACCGAACAAAACGTCACCAAATATATTAATTGATATATCGATTAATATAAATATTTTCGTCGCAAAATAAGTATCGATCGGTAACTCGAAAATATTAATATAATATAATATTAATAAAAACGGGCGTTACAGGAAGCGAGGCTTCCTCTCCAAGCAAAGCGTGACGACCGTCACACTCCCTTCAACAGACCATAGCGATCGCTACTAAGGCACTTTCGGAGGAGAAAATATCTCAACACTCTTATTTTCAAAGCGAACCTGAACTCTATAAATAGGCTGCCGTACTTCATTTTTCACACGCTTTCCTTTTCCATTCGCTTTACCGTTGCTCTGCCAAAATACCTAGTGATTATTTCTTAAGTTTTAGTTACCGATTTCGGTTTTGTTTATTTATTCTGTTTCCGCTTTTATTTTCTCGTAGCAATTTCCACATTGTGGATTGCTGCGAACTTTTGCTGATTTTAACCTTACGTTAAAATCGTGCTTTTGTTTTCTTTCTCGCTTTTACTTTTCGGAGCAATAAAGGCAGATCTCACCGACCGGTGGGAGACACATGAAGCTTAGCCAAATATTCTGCAATTTTGTTTTTTAGGTTTAATTTTAATGTTTTAATTTATTATTGCCAAAATTGTCTGATATGCTTGGTTTAAATTTTTCTGATGTTATTTATTTCTGTTGTGCTATTATTAAATTCTATAACATGCTAGGCTAAAATAATTTATTGGTATGTAAGGTTATATAGCCGACGAGGTGTAACAACGCCATTTGAACTATTCCTTTTAAGAGAACGATTTTCTGGTTTCAATTACTAGTTTTAAACATCAACTGTTTTATTACGAGAGTAAAATACAGATAGAATTTAGGACCAATAAAAACGAGAGTTTGAGATAATAACTAGACAATAGTAATTGTTCATTAACTTAAAATACAGCGAGAGCGCTTTTAAGTTAATTAGATCGTATTTGTCTTCAAAAACTATTTCCAAACTTTAAATGATACAGCAAGAGCGCTCACTTAGGTTTGATTATAGGATCTGAATCAATAAACATGAGAGTGTGAGAAAACGGTTTTCAAACAAATATTTTCTTTTGAAAACTGTTTTATTAATCCGAGTTGAGTCAAAGAGTTGCTAAATCCCCGAAGTCCTACTATTACATATTGATATTCCCCCTTGAATCTAAACTAGACCATATTCAGTTAGGTTCCTAAAACCCCAAATCAATTACATTATTAGCCTTAGATTTACGTAGTAACCTAAGATGGCAATAGTTCAACATTTAGTCCCTTGGGATTCGATAATCTTTAAAGCTACACGCGATAGGACAGTATACTTGTAGTCTAGATTCCTTAAGACACAAAAAGTCGTGATCAATATTATGATGATTACATGAATGGTGATGCGTTTTGACTAGCGATGGTCATGTTTTGATTGTGTTGTCATCATGAATTCATGGCATATGTTAGGTGTAACACCCCTTCTAAAATACCCAGCGAATTTAATAAATAAATCAGAGTTAACATATAATAAAGGGAATTACAATTTATTTAAATAGAAATCTCATTCAAAATGTCATGCTTCACTGAAGAACTTTATTAAAATAATTCAAAACCAATACTATGTTCTACAGAGCGGAAAATAGCATCAAAACCGGAATAAAATTCAATTCATAATTATTCCAACATAAACCAAAGAAAACAAAGTTCAAAACTATAATTCCAAAATAATTGTTCCCTAGTGTTACAACTACCAGAGCATGACACTGACACGCGGACAAACTAAATAGCACAACTCAAAGCTATCCTCACCAGCTCCTAAGCGGCTAACACTTCAATCTGAAATCATCAAAGTAAGGGTGAGATTTCATCACAATATAAAATGCATTATACGTTTCTAAAAACAATAAAACAATTCAATACATTATTTCACCCTCATTAGCATAATCATATTGTAGTACACAATTACAATTCACACAGATCAATATGCACAATGACAACAACAATGAAATTATAACACTGAAAACCATTCTATCATGTTATAACTCCATATGCAATGCAGACTCAATGCATGTGGTACCAAACATGAACTAAATTCACACCCTGTTCCGTTTACACCCCGGAAACAGCGTTAATCAACGATTCGCCCATACACCACTGGGACACGAATCTAGCCTCACCACCATTAAACCACTGGGTACGGGTATTGGCTCTGCAGGTCCAATTCCACACAATGGGAATTAACCACCACCAGATTGTATATGCATGCACAACAAAAGCATGCAACATTCAAATAAGGAATATGATATCACAACATCATTCCATACATAGCCAAATAAACAAAGACACATGATAACAGCATAATCATGAATAAACAACGTCAATCACAACACATGATATTAACATCTATCAAGTATTTACAACATCAACAATGAACCACCACGACAACAACGAATTCCTCATACGGAAGTTCATATTAGCCCAACAAGATTCACTTACTAGGTTTTTAAAATGTTTTTATAGGGTAGTACATACTTCCAGCTTTCCAACGGTTCCAACTACGAATAAATCGTTGTTACAGTCGCAAAGATATGACCGGAATAATTTTCCAAAAGTTATGTTCTGTTTTTGACATACTTCCAGCGTTAATCAACGATTCGCCCATACACCACTGGGACACGAAACTAGCCTCACCACCATTAAACTATTGGGTACGGGTATTGGCTCTGCAGGTCCAATTCCACACAATGGGAATTAACCACCACCAGAATGTATATGCATGCACAACAAAAGCATGCAACATTCAAATAAGGAATATGATATCACAACATCATTCCATACATAGCCAACACCAACAACCAGCACCTGATAACAGCATAATCATGAATAAACAACGTCAATCACAACACATGATATTAACATCTATCAAGTATTTACAACATCAACAACGAACCACCATGACAACAACGAATTCCTCATACGGAAGTTCATATTAGCCCAACAAGATTCACTTACTAGGTTTTTAAAATGTTTTTATAGGGTAGTACATACTTCCAGCTTTCCAACGGTTCCAACTACGAATAAATCGTTGTTACGGTCGCAAAGATATGACCGAAACAATTTTCCAAAAGTTATGTTTTGTTTTTGAACAGTATGAGTCGATCCAAACACTCATGTGTCGACCCATACAAGGCTTTTGTCGACTTAAGTAGCGTATGTGTCGACTCATACGCAAATAAATTTTCTGTTTTTAAAAGTTTCTTTAGTATGAGTCGATCCATAACCCTCTTGTGTCGATGCAAAACTCCCAAAAATGCCCCATGAGTCGATGCAAAGGATTTTGTGTCGATGTAAGCCTTATTCCAACTTCTGGTCTTTAACATAATACCAGCTTGTATCGATGCATAGCCCTATGTGTCGACTCATACTGCGTATTTTCACCCAAAAACCAGATTTTTCCCACTGTTTGCAATTCCTATCAATCAAAATCTTCTCTAACATTCAAGGTACAACATATGCAGTAAAAATTATGTATTCTTACATCCAATTAACAATAGAATTACACTCCCTAATTAATCCACAACATAAAGCTACACATAGTAACAATCACCATGCATTCCAATTGGGGGTTTTACGTCGGATCACATCGTTAGGGCATAACCTAGAAAATCCTAATTTGGGATTCCTAACGTATTATTCAATCCTATTGATTATCAAAACTCATAAGGCATATTAACCAGACAAAATCACCCCTTACCTTGCGATGATTCTTCGAATTCTGACGCTTTGGCTTTTTCTCCTCTTTCTTTTCTCTTCTCAAATGCACGTACAGTGAAAACTCCAATTCTCTCTTTTCCTCTTATTTTATTCCTTTTATTATTCAAATAATAATAATAATAAAATAATTAGCATAATTAGAGTGTTTTACTCCTCACACCCTCCAATTCAACCTCACACCCCTATACTTCCATTTTATTTAATTAATTAATTAAATCCAATAATCCAAAAATACTAATAATTAAAATTTTAATTAAATTAATAATTAAAATTCTAATTATTTAATAATTGAATTATTTGGGGTGTCACATTAGGACCATTGTCCAATGATGTTGATAGGACGATTAGTCCAGTGATGTTGTTAGAAAGATTAGTCTAGTGATGTTGATAGGACATTGATCTAATGATTTCCTTAATCTCATAGTGTGGATTGAGTGCAATGTTATGATGTGTTATAGTTCCAAGCATGAATCGATCTTATGATGGGGATCTTTTGAGGAAGTTGACTTGGTCATCAGTGAATTTTTGGTACCACATACATGAGTCAATGATGTTGCATTGTATTGTTTGTGACATTGCATGTGATTGATTAAGGGATGTTGATGATGTTGTGATCTTAGTGGTGTTTGATGATAGATGTTAACGTGATGTTTTAATGATATGATTGATGTGAAAATGTGAGTATAATATATGAAATATGATGATATGTTTAATTTATGATGATTTATTATTGTACTACTGTATCTATTTCATATATTTTTATAATAGTTTCTGATTATTCACCATTTCTGCTTGGAAATGCTGCCTCTATATGTGGGTAACTTGCAGGTAACCAATAATAGCTAGTAGAAGTTTGAGGATAGATTGGAGTTATTCATTATTTCCATTATTGTTAGTGGTCTTGCTCTGATATTGTAACATCTGGTGGGAAACATTTGAGTTGAAGTTCAATTGTTTTGATAAACCTATTTATAAATTTTACTATGTTACATACATTTGATGATGTCTTTTGATATTGACCAAATTTTTTTTTATGTTGATGAATTAAATGAAGTTATTTTGAGACTATGATTCCGTTGCGAAGTTTGAATTTGTTTGCTGATATAATCAAAGAATTGATTGTTATAAATGTTTTAAAAACCCGTGTTGCGGAGAATGATGTTTATACAAGGATGTGACACTCTTGTGATGACTTATGTTTGAACTAATATTAAATTATTCATGAAATTATTCGTTGGGTTAGAAGGGTGTTACAGGCACTCTATCCACTTGAGGTAACAATTCTCAACATAATTACAATCAAATAGTGTTTACAAAAGTGCTTCTAGAATAAGAAAGTTACACTAATGTTTAATTACAAAATGTTTAACACAATTATGAGCAAAAACTCTTGTGTTAGAATACAACAAATGAAGAACAAAAAATAACAGAATTAATGAGCAACAACTCTTGTGTATTTGTCTTCTCTCTTGGATAAATAGTGAAGAACTAATGTCAACTCTTGAGTGATTTCTTTACGATTTGGATTTGGCAGAGTTATTGTTCGTATGTTAAGGTCTTTCTTTTTTCAAATGAATAACTGATCCATTATATAGGTGTTGCACCCCAAAATTCTCCCTCTTCATTTTCTATTAAATAATTGGCTTACATTTAATTAGTAGGTGCATTACATGCATATCATTCATTCATTAGCTATGGGTTCGAGATTTTCTAAATCGTGTGAACCTGTGCAATTTTGAAGAAGAGATTTGGTTCCAAAAGATGAATATCTGAGGTTCTGTTATTTCGAGCGTCATCTCAATACGCAAGATATGTGTGTCTAGAAGCTTCTAATTATCTCTCGAGAATTGGAGTTTTGAAGTTCTGATCTCCTCATGTGGATATTGATTGAGGGGCTCGAGCTACAGTGTGTTGTGTTCGAATATATGAGCCAGAATTGATTTTGTGGCCTTTTGTGAGTCTTGAAGCATCTGCATATGACTTATCGATCCACGTGATTCATCAGAAAATCAAGAACAGTCGGATAAAAACATATTTTAGTATGTGTATTAAAAAGTCAACAAAAGTCAAAGTTTGACCGAGTGGAATTTCTGGTCAAAATTATGGTCAAAAGTCAAGATTCGAGAAAATATGATCATTTGTTGAGAAAGATCGGAAGAATCGGGTGAAAACAAGGTTTCTTGCAATTTAAGTAACTTTAGACTTAGAAATGTTTTCTAAGTTTTAAGTACTTTGTGTTCACGGAGCCATGTTGTCGACTCTCTATCTCACTCATCTGTGATCGAAATTTCACGAATGAGCAGTCATTAGAAAGAGCGCATTTCGTACTCTGAATTTGTCCCTGTGAAGATTTCTCCAGAAATGCCCGGATTTCGAGTTATGAGACTCCAAAGTTTAATGTTCATAACTTTTGAAGTTTACACTTAGTGAAATTTTAAGTGTTTTTCAATGTGTTCAAGTGCTCGACCTCGGAGGTATTTTACACGTGTTTCGAGGCGTCGATTCGAGTTGAGTTCAAAATCAAAGTTATTCATTTCGTGGCAATCTACAACTTTGCTGAAGGAATTGAATTAATTTAGAACTCGGATATAAAGTTACAAGGCTCGGAAGTTATGAGTTCATTATGTTACAAATTCAACACTTAGAAATACTTTGAAGTGTTTGTTCCTATGCTCAAGCCGACAGTTTCGAATTCGATTTTCATATGGTTCATGGCTCCGAATTAAAAGATGTTCAACTGCAAAGTCGTTTATCTCACGGCAATCTATAACTTTGTTCAAGGAATCGAGTTCATTCGGGATTCGGATCGAAAGTTATGAAGCCTGGAAAATTAGAATTCATCATGTTTGCAAGGTTTGAATAGTTGTTGTGCGCATATTCGGGGCTGCTTTTTTCATCGATTCGGTCGCCGCACGGAAAAACTCTGAACATGAAAGTTGGAGTTTGCCATGCTCTCTACAAGTTTCGTTCACGAACTTTTTCGTTTCGGACGTCGAAGCGAAAGATATTGAGCGCCGTAAATGACAGTTTGAAATTTCCAAAACGCAAGACAGCATATGCATTTTTGCCATGGCTACGAGAACTTTTTATCAAACAGTTAGGGTGCGTTTGTTCGGAGCTATTTCTAAGTTGATTCAGTTGCTGCACGAAGAAACTCCGAACATGAAAGTTGGAGTTTGCCGTATCCTCTACAAGTTCCGTTTAGGAACTTTTTCGTTTTGGACGTCGGAGCGAAAAATATGGAGCGCCGGAATTGATGGTTTGAAGTTGTCAAAATATGAATTGGTGCATGCGTTTTTTGTCATGCATACGGAAGCATTTTATCGAACAGTTGTTGTGCATATGTTTGAGGCTGTTTTCTCGTCGATTCGATCGTTGCACGGAAAAACTTCGAACATGAAAGTTGGAGTTTGTCATATACTCTACAAGTTTCGTTTAGAAATTATTTCGTTTCGGACGTCGGAGCAAAAAATATGAAGTGCCGTAGTTGACAGTTTGAAGTTGGAAAATTGCTGCAAGTCATGCTTGGATTTTCCCAGCCCAGTCAGGACTTTCATCGAACGGTCGCGTGGCAAAGTTCAAACACTTTTTATTCGGTGATTAAGGCTTCGTTTGGATTTTCGTCGAACTACAAAGTTGTTCTATCACACATGCACTTTTCGATGGTGTAGAGGTTGCGTTATTTGGTCGAGTTTTGAAGGAGTTATAAGGCCTTAAAGTCATGAAAAAACATTTGGTAATCTTTTTCCGACAATGTTGTTGTTTGGTCAATTATGATTTCTCATCTTCGGGACCATTTTAAAGTATGCTACGGGCTCCGTTTCGAAAAGTTGTCAACACGAAAATTGTTCACGGAAGTTTGTTCTCCGACTTTGATCTTTGGACTTTTTTCGGAAGAGCTTAATATTTCGATTTTCCGAGTGCAAAAGGGAGGTATGAATTCTTTTCTTTATAATCAGCCAAGCAAGTTATGAAAAGATAAAAAAGTTGGCAACGCAATTGTAACACTCGGCATACTGACCATAACAGAAACTTTCACTCTCTTTTTTGGTTGGCTTTTCACTCTTGCTAACAGCCGCTCTCCTTTCTTCCTTTCCTTCCCTTACTTTTAACCGTAACCGAAAACCACCTCCCTGATTCTTTTTCTCTTCTCTGGCTCATAACGAAAAGTAACAGAACAAGAACCCTTCACTCTCTTTCTCTCGCTCATTTTTGGCAACCGATAACAACCGTAACTAACTTTTTTCATCCTCACAACTGCCATCTTTCACCTTCATCTTTTTCTTCTCACCACCATCTTCACGGTTACCACTTAATTATAACAAAGCTCGCTCAACATAACCTTGACTCTCTTTGATTTTCCTCTCTCAACTATAACAAACTCTGGCCACCGTAACAAACTTTCAAGAACCAAAAAGTAGTTACAGCAGCCACTGTTTTTCTCCATTCGAATCACCACCCTCCTTTTTCTATGTTACACCATCCTCCAACACCTTCACTACACTACCCTCACTGCCATAACCATTTTCGCAATCCATAACCTCTTCTCATTACCATAGTTCTCTCTCATCAAGAACTACAAACGAGGGATCAAGACAGGTGATTCTTTGAGATCTATATTTCATCTTCATCCTTGTATCAAGAAGGGTCTTCTATTAGTATCATCACGCATTTGAAGCCATTGGATTATCTAGAGCATCACCATCTTCGTCCTCAAGAGGTGGAGTTTGATCTCGAATCTTCAGCAAGATCTGAAGTTGTCCAACAAGCCTTCGATATGCTCAAGGTCTCCAATAGCAATTGCAGAGCTTTCTAGTAACTACGTGAGATCAAGAACGCAACGGACGGTCTCTGTTCGGCGTTGCGAAATACGTGATTCATATGCGATTTCATGATATTTTTTTGTTTGTGATTGATCTGAAAATGCATTTTTTCGTGATATTTGATTGAGTTTTAACGAAAACGGACACCGGATTTGGAATCTATGCGAAAAATTGAGGGGGATAGGTCCCTCCTCCTCCGTTAACGGACCGACGTGGTTAGTGCCGATGATGGCCGGAAATTGTTACGTGGTGGTTTTCCGATTATGTGCACGTTATGCTTGCATGCATTTGGGGAAGACGGACACGTGTCAATATTTCATTGGCTTCAAGTTTTATTTTATTTGTTTATTAGTTTTTTTAATATTAATGAACTTTGACCAATTGATATTTGTTTACATACATAAAATAACAACGTGACTTATAGTTTAAATAATAAACTCAGTTTTTTCTTTTTTTGGAATTGGACTTACTTCAAATGGTTCTGGGCTTAGAAGAATTACAATTCATACCCCCTTATCTTTCAGGCCCAGGCGCCATTGTAACATGAATTAGTTCATTTGTTAAAATGCTGATATACCCCCCTGTTTTATGCTTACACAATTTCGACATATTGTCAATTTTGCTTCCGTTTTCGATTCCATCGACTGGTAAAAAATACGTAAAAAGTAGTTTCTGACATTTTATGATCTTAAAATATTTTTGAGTTTTTTTGTGAATTTTTTGCAATTAATTTCTTTTAATTTTTAATCAATTTTCGATAATATGTTCAAAAGCATGTTTCTCATTTGTAGTTTGAGTTGACTAATCTTAGGAGTGTAATGCCATGTTTTTTTTTTGAAACTTTAGATTGTTTTTAGACCATCTAATTGTAGTTAAATGTATACCTTACCTTAGGATTGTAAGTAGAATTTCAAAGCTAACTTTTAATGGTTTGATTCTTAGGAACTAGTTTGATAATTGTATAGTTTTTCTAGTTTCCTTTCGCATGTTTAATTTGTGGTTTTTTCCTCCATTTGTTTAAATGTTTAGGAAAGCTTTAGAACATTTAGTTGCTGTCATCTATTAGGAATTTATCTTTCATGCTTAGATTTCATTGTGAATAATGCATTTTAAGTCATTTTAGTGTAGATTTTTTGATTTCTAACTATTCTAGGTCTCTAACCATGTTTAGCCTTGCATTTGAGGACTATTGTGATAGACTTAGCTCGATTTTGGTATCACTCATGAGTTATTTTGCATTATGTGTGTGTTGCTTCCCGGTTTTCCGTTCTTATGTTGCTATACACATTTACATTCCATTTCTTCACTTTTGGATCATATTTTGACTTGTGATGTGAGTATGCAATTATATTCCCGCTTCCTTGTTATTTTTGACATGTTTGTTGACTTGTGCAAGGTACATTGAGGATATTTTGGTTATGTACCTAATTTTGGTACGCTAACATACCACTTTTCCCGTGGTTCTGTTTGCGTTTTAAACGCATTTTGCTTTGTGTTTTCACATGTTACGAGAAACACATATTCTACTATCTTGTCTGGATATGTATCTTTGTGCAGGTATTCCGATTGTTATGAGGACTTGTTTGCAACAGCACATGTTGCACGATATCACATTGTGGATTATATTGATCGAGCTGTTTCTTATTATTGCTTTGTTGATGGCAGTTTACTTGAAGTTTTCCGGAGTATTTCTTAGCTCGCAGTGCTCTTCGGATTATTATCCGTTTGGTATTTATTTTACTTTGTTTACCGCATTCTTTTACGACTTTTCTAGAGAGTATGAGAAGTAAGATTTTACTTTTACCGCTTTTCTTGCCATGAGAAGTAGGAATAAAGATGTATGAAGGGGCTTCCGTAGTTGGAGCATGTTCAGGAACCCCTCTGGTTTATTTAAAGACCCGTTTAGGGCGCTTTTGTTTGCTAATTGTGTTTGGTTTGTTTAAAATCCTCCATCTGCATAGGGAGGTAATTCTCAGTAAGTGTTTATATTTGTGCTTGCATAGGTCAAGAGTGGTTAGGACACCCGACATGGCACCACCAAGCAAAGTCTCGCTTTTTATATTTCCTGCTATCGAGTCATGATGATATGATGGGCAAGCGGAAAGGGTCTGCAATCGACCCCGATTACGTGCGTGTCACCTCAGCACACGCGAATCGTGTTGCTTCCTTTATCGAGTCAATAATAAAAAGTGGCAAGAGTTCTCTATTCTGACTCTCCACGCTTTCACGGGTTCGCATTCTTTGCGAGCTCGCATCATTTGCTCTTCACACTTGACAATTCATGTCATGCGGTGATACTATTCACAGGAATCAGATGTGTCGGCTCCTGGTTGACTCACGGTATACTCGTTACTGTTCGAGGCTATGGGACTTCCTCCTTTTCTTGCGCTTGTATGACATTTGTTTGTTTGCATTGCATTATTTGTGTGCTTCTTCCAAAGCACTTGCTTGCTCCATCCCTTTTGTCGTCTTCGATTCTACTTTAGGTAGCGAATTGAGATAGACATAGACTTAGGTTGCAAACTTTTTCCATTCCCTTTGTTGTCTTCGATTCTACTTTAGGTAGTGAATCGAGATAGACCTTAGGTTGTAATCCATGCATGATAACATTAGGGATAGAATTAGATAGTTTCCCTTGTTTGTTTTCTAGTTTCTTTTGCATACTTACATGTAATAAAACTAAAACTTGTTTTCTTTTTTCCTTTGCAAATTAAAACACTTAATAATGGTTCAAACTCCTTTTTTTAAGGTAAAAACAACCAACCAATGCAAACTCTTTTTTTGTCTACGGGTTTTCTTTTTGTGTTTAAAACTCTTTTTCATAAGTAAAAAACACATAACCCACCAAAACATATGAGCCGAACTACGACGCTCTGACTTTCCCATTGCACGAGGGAATACGTAGGCATCTTGTCACGAGGCTCGATCGAGCAAAATTTGTAAATACTTCCTTCTTTTCCCCGTGTTTTCTTTATTTTCCTTTCTTTCACATGCATTCTCTTTTAGCATACAGATATAGCAATTAAGCAGTAAATAGATATAAACACACCCATTAGATAGAAAATAGAAGTGGATACCGTAGAGTACTACGGACGTGTGGGGTGCTAATACCTTCCCTTCGCGTAATAGATTCCCTTATCCTATCTCTCGGTTGCAAGACCGTGTCTTATCCCTTTTAGGTTTTCGCGATGCGTTTACCTTTCTCCTTTTGCGAGATAAAAAACGTTCGACGGCGACTTCATTGATATAGTTATCAGATGATGTTCAGCCGGTTGTTTCAATAGGCTTTGAAGAGTAGACCGTTGTAGTAGTAGTACACACATCACTTTCATCTTGTTAGTTGCCAACAATAGGAAACAATCGTGAAAGACAAAGAGTACACAATACATCCATTTGAGTGGAATATGTAATCGCACCTTTATAATCGTACAATCGTGGGACACAAAGAGTACACAGATAATGTTTCTGATGATCAATCTTCTGATGAAAATACTTCTAATGAGAAATGTTGTTAAGCTTTAGAAGATGTCATCCTTTTAATATTGTCTTCTAGTGAACTATATGATGTAGAATAATGATGAGTCCAAAAGATAACTTTCCTTGATCTTTTCTTCCGATGAAGTATTTATGTTGTGAAGAGATGCACATATTCCAAGAAGTATTATATTTTTGAGAGTCTTGACTTTGTCTTTAGAGTTAGAAGCAACAACTCCCCTGACGAACAAATCTTGACTTCTAATCTTTGAATCAACAATTTTTCTTTGATGTATTCAAAACCTTGACTTTGTCTTCAGAGTTAGAAGCAACAACTCATCTGACGAACAAATCTTGACTTATGATCTTTGAATTAAAAGCTTGTCTTTGGTGGAATCTTGATTTTCGATCTTGAAGCAGAAACTCTAACATAAACCCTTTCTTCTAGAACACTTATGAATTCTGAAGCAACAACGTATTGAGAAGTACACATAAAGATCTACTTTTTGGCAAACATTCAGCATTTTATATAATTACTGATGTTTATTCAAAAACACATGTAAATAGTCTTTCTAAGGCGTGCCATTCACTTCTATGATGATTCTTCGGACAAAAGTGTTGAATCAATTAGAATTTATAATCTGCACACTCAAGAAATTATTAAAAATAAAATTATTTACATATAAAATATATGTATTGTTATCATCAAAATCCATAAATTAATTGCAGAATCTAAATCTTGTTCTAACATCATTTTTATAATAAATCATACAACTTTCTACAACAAAATTTAAAATAGTTATTAATTAGTTTGTCAATTTCGAGGATATTACAATAAAATATCTACATTTGATTGAAATATTATTTATGATTTACCTTAACAACTTTTCATATTAAAATTTAGATAATTTTAAACAAAATAATATGTAATCATCAATAGTAAATCTATCACTATTAGCTAGATAGAATTTGTAATAGAGAGATAGTTTGAGCTTTTGTTTTCTTTGTCCATTTATAGTCACTTTGCCGCCTGAATCATTTTGACCAACTTTATATCTCTTTTTTAAAAAAAATAAAAAAAAACTATCAATATTAAGCAACTCAATAAATTTTTTTATTATCGTATTCTAAAGGAAAATAAATAAATCTATTAAACAATAAATAATATGATAAGTTTATAACAAGAACTAGATCAACTAAAAAATGGTTTGAAATCCGATTCGATAATTAAATGATTGAATTAAATTTATGAACCAAACGAGTTGAATAAGAGTAAAAAATTAAATATATTAATTAAATAAGTTAAACTTGAATTATACATAATTCGACTTATTAGTTTTATGAATCAACTAGACTATATATGAGAGAAATTATATTATATTTAAAAGTAAGTTTAAAACTTCAAATTTCAACTCTATATTTTTTAATTAATAATTTATATTCTTGTGTGAGCAAAATATTTTAGAAAATAAGTATACTAATAAAATCAACATATAAAATTATGTTTTTTTAAATAATTTAAAAATTAACATATAGTTTCTAATTTTAAAAATATCTTTTAATTTTAAAAATTATTTTCTAAGAAAAATTTCAATCTTATAATTTTTATTTTATTTTTTATTTAAAAATATTAATTTAAAATATCAAAATCTATAATAAAATAAACTTAAAAAAATTATTTTTTAAATTCGTGATGCAAGGGAGTAGAATCTAACGAATAAATTTAATGAACTGAATCAAGTTATTCGTAAATTTATAACGAATCGAACTTAAACTCTAAAAGAATTTATGTCAAATTAAAATCAAAATTTAAATTGAATCAATTCTTAACAAGTCGAACTGAGTAGAAACGAGTTTGACTCAACTCAATTCATATCCAGCCCTTAACACAATTATATCCATCTTTAAATATAATTTTTAAAAATACATTCACATGTTTTATCTCCTAATTACAAATTAAATATTTCAGTATTAAAATATTTTTGATATTGGACAATGCGAATTAAATATAAGGGTAGAGATATAGAATTAAATATGAGTACACTTGAGTATTCAAACATTGTTTTGGTAAACTGAAGAGTCCAAGTCACTACATTAAACTCAATCTAAGTTGGTGAAGAATAAATGTTAGGGATAAATGAAAACTAATGTTTGTGTGCGTGTTATATGTGTTACACATTCCACATACACAACAAAACCATTTGATTTCATACCACATTCACATTGTGTCTCTTTGTGTACCTCAGCTGGATTAATGACATTTGTCCCTTTCGTCTTCACAAAGCTTCTTCTTTCTCTGTCTCATTAGTCATTTACAGCTATACACACACTCACATAAACATCATCTCACCACAAAAACTCAGTGTCTTCTTCTTCTGTATTCTTTCTCTCTCTAAAATATTCTACCTGTGTTTCAGCTTTGGTGACTCACTTTGCTTTTTGGAAACTATAAAGTTGGGATTTTTTTGTGTTGATTTGCATTTATTACTCAAAATCTCATCTGGGTTGTTGAGATTTTCACTGATCTGTTTGGTTTCAAGGGAAGCTGGTAGAAAAGATTGTTTTTTTATTTGGAGGTAAGTTCCGTGTGAATGTGAAATTTATGTTTTGTTGGTAAGAAAGTACAGAAATAAATGTTGCCAAATTAAATATTATGTGATAATAACAAGAAGCTTTTTATTTTATAATGATTTTTTTTTTTAATGCTGTATTTGATGATGAAAATGCTTTGTTATGTTAACCATAAAATTTTGAGTTATTATGAACTGATCAAAGCTTCAAATTATACAGAGAAAAAAAGGAAGCTGAGAAAGTGTAAGTAGAGTTCACCATGGAGTCAGAAGAGGAAGTTGGGGTGAGTAGAACAAGTTGTTTTTTATTTGATTTGATGATTTGATTTCTTGAAATGTTTTATGTGCTACCGAGGTGTAGTTTTCAAGGTTTTATAAAACGGTCCGGCCGCGTAAATCCTTTCGTGTTTTCGGTGTTTTGGGTCGGTATCGGTGTTGTGCTACTGATTGTGGTCGCCGCGGTGTTAATTAGCCACAATTTGTTCTTTATCACAAAAATTGTGAATAATAGGATTGGTATTGAGACCTTTCGATAGGGTTTTGCGGTATTGGTATTGACACCTTTCGATACCATTTTGTCGCGACCGTTTTTGCAGTAACACCACGATCGTTTTTGCGGTGATGGGCCGTTTCTTAAAACCTTGGTAGTTGTTAGATGAATTTACTTGAATTTCATTGTACTATTTGATCTCTTAGTGACATTCTTTTTTAAATGTCATTTGTAATTACTTAGGGGAAATCAATGGCGACATTGAGTGCTCAAGTTTGCCAGATTTGTGCTGAAAATGTTGGGAAGACTTATGATGGTGAACCTTTCATCGCCTGCGATTTTTGTGCTTTTCCCGTTTGTAGACTTTGCTATGAGTATGAAAGGAAGGACGGGAAACAGTCGTGTCCTCAGTGTAAAACCCGATACAAGAGGCATAAAGGTAAATGAAACCCGATACAAGATATCATATATACTTGTGTGATATTTCCGTTAGTGATCAAATTACTTATTGATTTCAGGAAGTCCTGCAATAATTGGAGATAGCGAAGAGGAAGGAGGTGCTGATGATGGTGTTAGTGACTTCAATTATGAGTTGGAAAATCAAAACCAAAAGCAGAAGATTTCAGATCGGATGTTGGGGTGGCAATTGACACTTGGGCGATCAGAAGAAGTTGGCGTTCCAAATTATGATAAGGATGTTTCTGACAATCACATTCCCCGGCTGACAAATGGACAAGAGGTCATTCAATTATCTTCCAAAATGATAGCTTTTCACTTTCATTTTCGCGCCTCTGAATGAAATTTAGAATATCTTATAATTTCAGGTGTCTGGAGAGTTTTCCGCAGCCTCACCTGAGAGGCTTTCAATGTCATCTCCCGTGGTTGGTGGGGGGAAGCGCGTCCTCAATATTCCATATTCATCTGATGTTAATCAATCTCGTAAGTTTCCGTCTCTTCTTACTATGCTCATTTTCATTTCTTATGATAGCTATTTGTTTTTCTTTCTTTAGCTGTTGGATTGTGATTTGAGACACTTGGTTAAATTCTTGTGCAGCAAATATGAGGGTTGTGGACGCGGGATTAGGCAATGTAGCGTGGAAAGAAAGAGTTGATGGGTGGAAGATGAAGCCAGAAAAGAATGTCGCCGCAATGAGCACAGGTCAAGCAGCTTCTGAAAGAGGGGTTGGAGATATTGATGCCAGATCTGATATATTTGGGGATGAATCGTTGTTGTGAGTATTTCCATTACTACCAATGTCATATATATTAACCAAAAAATTTCAATTAAACTTCTGTGCACAGTTTAGGCTCACTTTCTTTGTTGCAGGAATGATGAAGCTCGACAACCTCTTTCCAGGAAGGTTTCTATTCCGTCATCTAGGATAAATCCATATCGCATGGTCATTGTTTTGCGGCTTGTTGTTCTTTGCATTTTCTTGCATTATCGATTAACAAATCCGGTGCGCAATGCATATGCTTTATGGTTGGTATCAGTTATATGTGAGATTTGGTTTGCCGTATCATGGATTTTGGATCAATTCCCTAAGTGGCTTCCTGTCAATCGCGACACATATCTTGACAGACTTGCACTGAGGTATGGCCTTTTAAACTTCATCACGAACTGTATTTTTTTTTCAGTCTGTTATAATTTTTGGATACATAATCCATGTGTGTTGTAGATATGACCGAGAAGGAGAACCGTCTCAACTAGCAGCTGTTGACATTTTTGTCAGTACTGTTGACCCGTTAAAGGAGCCTCCACTTGTGACTGCGAATACCGTACTTTCTATTCTTGCAGTTGACTATCCTGTGGATAAGGTCTCATGCTACGTCTCTGATGATGGTGCCGCGATGTTGACATTTGAAGCTCTTGCTGAGACATCAGAGTTTGCAAGAAAATGGGTTCCTTTCAGCAAGAAGTATAACATTGAACCCCGTGCGCCTGAGTGGTACTTTGCGCAGAAGATTGACTACTTGAAAGATAAGGTTCAGACATCGTTCGTCAAGGATCGTAGAGCAATGAAGGTAAGAGGTTGACGTGCAAAATGAATTGTTCTTCTGGATCGAGATGTGTTTTTGCTACTTGCCCGAGTGTTGAATTTTATCACTGTATCTTTTACTTTTCAGAGAGAGTACGAAGAGTTTAAAATCCGTATTAATGCACTTGTTGCAAAGGCCACGAAAATTCCGGAAGAAGGGTGGGTAATGCAAGACGGAACACCGTGGCCGGGAAATAACGTAAGAGATCATCCGGGAATGATTCAGGTTTTCTTAGGCCAAAGTGGAGGACTTGACACTGACGGTAATGAACTTCCACGTTTAGTCTATGTTTCTCGTGAAAAGCGTCCAGGTTTCCAACATCACAAGAAAGCCGGTGCCATGAATGCACTTGTGAGTGTCATTTTCAATAGACGATATATAAACTACTTATCTCTACAATATACCTAGACAGTATGTAATTAATCGAACTCTTGCAGGTTCGAGTATCCGCTGTTCTTACGAATGGACCTTTCTTATTGAATCTTGATTGCGATCACTATATAAACAACAGCAAGGCCATAAGGGAAGCAATGTGCTTTATGATGGATCCTAACCTTGGTAAACACGTTTGCTATGTCCAGTTTCCACAGAGGTTTGATGGTATTGATAGGAACGATCGATATGCTAATCGTAATACTGTTTTCTTTGACGTAAGCATCGATTCTTAACCACGTTGATATGATTTTGTTGATGTTATCTGATTTCTGTTTCTGTTTTTATTCTTGTGCCCTATGGGTGATTTAGCTTTTTTTGATATGCAATGTTTATTCCTAAACAGATAAACTTGAGAGGTTTGGACGGCATTCAAGGTCCTGTTTATGTCGGTACTGGATGTGTCTTTAATAGGACAGCTTTATACGGTTACGAGCCTCCTCTTAAACTGAAGCATAAAAAGCCGGGGTTTCTATCGTCCCTCTGCGGTGGAAATAGAAAAAAGAGTTCAAAGTCTAGTAAGAAAGGATCGGACAAGAAAAAGTCTAGCAAGCATGTCGACTCAACTGTGCCTATCTTCAGTCTGGAGGATATAGAAGAAGGAGTCGAAGGTAGGCTTGTGAACCGCCGTTCTAACTATTTTAGTATTTGATTTTAAGTTTCTTCTCTTATGGATAAGTTTTTTAGGTAGTGGATTTGATGATGAGAAAACACTACTTATGTCACAAGTGAGCCTTGAGAAAAGATTTGGTCAGTCGGCTGTTTTTGTCGCGTCTACGCTGATGGAAAATGGTGGAGTTCCTCAGTCTGCTACTCCTGAAACTCTTTTAAAGGAAGCTATTCATGTCATCAGCTGTGGTTACGAGGATAAAACCGAATGGGGAACAGAGGTGTGTTTGTCATCTTATGTTGAATAATATTCTACAAAGCATTGACATTTGCGATGGTAAGCGTATCTACATGCGACACATCTACACGTGTCAGTGTCAGACACCAAAACGACACCAGCACATGTGGTTTACATTTGAATATTATTAGCATTCACGTGTCTGCAGTGAGTCCACTTTCAAAAGGTAAATTGCTATTTGTTTTTTGTTCTACAGATAGGATGGATTTACGGTTCTGTCACAGAAGATATTCTAACTGGATTTAAGATGCATGCTCGTGGTTGGCGGTCGATATACTGTATGCCTAAGAGGCCAGCATTTAAAGGTTCTGCTCCTATCAATCTTTCGGATCGTCTCAATCAAGTGCTTCGATGGGCTTTAGGTTCTGTTGAGATTCTTTTCAGCCGACATTGTCCCATCTGGTATGGTTATGGCGGAAGACTAAAGTGGCTCGAGAGATTTGCCTATATAAACACCACAATCTATCCAGTCACCGCCATCCCCCTTCTCTTGTATTGTACATTGCCAGCTGTCTGTCTTCTCACTAACAAGTTTATCATTCCTCAGGTTTGTTATTTGTTTCTTACTCCAATCGCCGAGATCCGATCCGCAACTGCGTGAAGGAACGCATGCATGGCTATTTAGAATCAAAATCTGCTTTCTTATCTGACTTAACACTCAAGTTAACGATCTAACTTCAATTTATTTTGCTTGCAGATTAGTAACTTAGCGAGTATATGGTTCATCTCTCTCTTTCTTTCAATCTTCGCGACCGGAATCCTTGAGATGAGATGGAGCGGTGTAGGAATAGACGAGTGGTGGAGAAACGAACAGTTTTGGGTTATCGGTGGCGTATCAGCGCATCTTTTCGCCGTATTTCAAGGTCTACTAAAAGTGCTTGCTGGAATCGACACAAACTTCACTGTCACTTCCAAAGCTTCCGATGAAGACGGAGACTCTGCGGAACTGTACATGTTCAAATGGACAACCCTTCTCATTCCTCCAACCACACTTCTCATAATAAACTTGGTAGGAGTTGTTGCCGGTATATCCTACGCCATTAACAGTGGTTACCAATCATGGGGTCCTTTATTTGGTAAACTTTTCTTTGCGTTTTGGGTTATTGTTCATCTTTACCCTTTCCTTAAAGGTCTCATGGGCCGCCAGAATCGAACACCGACCATTGTAGTGGTCTGGTCGATTCTTTTGGCGTCCATATTCTCACTATTATGGGTTCGAGTTGATCCGTTTACTACAAGAGTGACTGGTCCTAAAGCTGAGGTGTGTGGAATTAACTGCTAGACCAAAAAAAACACAGGCTAGTGTTTTGTATTGTAATTATGTGTTGTATTGTAGGTTTTATATTTGGTTATGTATCTTTAAACTATGTGTAGTTTAGAGTAAATATATGAGAACTCTAATTAGAATATCTTTGGCAAAAATAATGTAACATGAACACTTTTTAGCTTTCATACAAGACATGAATTGAACCATGTTCTAGGTCACAATGTGTTTAATTACTATGCATTTTCAATCAACATTAGTGGACCAAAACCAATGTAAAACTGGATACAATCGCTTGAAATTGTTTGAATCAGAGAACTATAGGTGATTTTATAAAACCATCTAATTCAAAAAAATTGACCAATTTTTATTATTATTTTACAACATTTAACTTCATAGAAAGAAACTCTTATTTTACTTTCACTTTTTTTTATATATATTTTTTTATTTTAGGGTTTAGGGTTTATGCATTATATTCTGCTATGTTTAATTTAATTTGAATTGTTTTATCTTATTTTATTTAATTGTTCAAATTATTTTGAATTAATGTTAGAATAAAACTTACCGTTATGTTATATTATGATTTTGGTGTATTAAATTTATAATAAAATTTTAAAATATTTACTGTAGATCCTATAGTTCTATATGACTTATTTACTAAATTTAATTTTATATTAATTAAACAATTAATTTAACAAACAATTTGACTGTAATTTTAATTGGTTCGAACCGAACCTTAAGTTGAAAAATTTGTCGATTTAATCTTCAGTCTGATTTTATATTTGAACCTTGTAATCTCTCCAATTAAATAAGAAAATTAATTTGAGAATTTTAAATCTTTAATTCATAATAGGGTATCAAAATCTGATTAACAATGATGACAAGAACCATAAGTGTCTTGTTTCGACTACGGAAGAAGACAAAACGTTCAAAGTCGAACTCAACACATCAGATCATAAGTGTCTTGCTTCGACTACGGAAGAAGACAAGAACTGGCTATGGCACCACAGGTATGGACATCTAAACTTCAGGATTTTATGCATGCTCAATCAAAAGAGGATGGTGTTTGGTTTTCCTTACGTGAAGGAACTAAAACAAGTATGTGAGGAATGTTGTAAAGCTAAGCAAGCGAGAAAAACATTCAAACATGATTTGCCCATGAAATCGAAGCGCAAGTTGGAACTAGTTCACTATGATATGTGTGGACCATTTGAAGTTAAGTCAAATGGAGGCAACAGGTATTTCCTTACTTTTGTTGATGAATTCACCAGACATATATGGATTTATATCATTGAAAGGAAGAGTGAAGTATTCACACAGTTCAAGAAATTCAAGTTGCATGTTGAAAAACAAAGTGGCTGCAAATTGAAGAAGTTAAGAACTGATGGTGGTGGTGAATATATGTCTGTTGAATTTGCCAAATTTTATAATGAGGAAGGTATAGAGCATGAGATTATTGCACCCTATACACCTCAGCACAATGGCATAGCTGAAAGGAAAAATAGAAGTACACTGAACATAACGAGAAGTATGTTGAAAGCTAAAGATATGTGTTATACCCCAAAATTTTCCCTCCTATTTCCCAAGTCAATCCACATCTCCATACTCAAGAATTTCTCAAAGGTTGACCAGGTGAACTCTCTCCTAAGCAATCAACCCACAAAACTAGGATTTTGATTCTCTCAAGTCAAAGATGAGTTCTAATGCATCAATTGATAATCATACCTCCTCATATGTCTCAAGGTATCATCATGTCAAGTTTCAAGCCTCACAGCTCAAGTTTGCTCAATCAATTGCTCAGATGGTTGAAAATCAGTTGTATTGGACAAGAAGTCAATTGTGGTCAACATACAGTCAAACTTCATCTTTTTTTGTCAACATCAAGAGCCTCTAAGCCCAAATACACTTCCTCCTTCCATTTATTTTATTTATTTTTGAATTAAATCATTAAAATTCAATTTTCATTAAAATAAAATGTTAAGACAAGGTACAAGGCGTGTGGGCTTGATGTTCAAGGAAGACTATGCAAGCTGTAAAAAACACATGGATGTGTTTAATACAAGATTGAGCCAAATTTGGAAGATTTTGATAAGATTTTTCAATCAAATATTCTCCGTTGAAAGAATATATTTCCTCTTAAAGTCTTGACCTATTTCCACTCTTCTATATATACTTAACACATTCAGAAGCCAAGAACAAGGTTTGCTGCACTCAAAACCCTACACGAAAATTCCAAAAAATTGCAAACCTAGGGCAAGTTCAAAGTCAATTTTCCAGCCGTTCTCAAGGTGATTTAAACGTTCCATCACCTTCCTGAGGTTTCCAGGAGTTGATTCCAATCGATCGCAAAGCCAAGCTGTGCCTAGAAGTCACCTCCTCAAGTACACCAGTTTGGTAAGGTTGTTTGATTTTGATTTCAATTCTCATGCAATATTAATATATTTGATGTGTTTGTTCATGTTCAGGATACTAGTTAGAACATGTACAACGTTTTAGATGCAAGTTCTAAGGCTTAAATCATCAAACACCATTATTAGGGCATAGGAAGCCGTGAGCTTGAAACCTGGTGTTTCAGACCGTTTCAAACTGAACCAATGCTACCATTAGATTCGCAGCCCTTCAATTAGTGGATCTGGATTATTCTTGTTTTCGTTTTAATCGCTTTTGCAGGTTTTCAATTCCTCCCTAATCAAAGAAGATGACTGGAGCCACCACCCAAGGTGGCTTGACCGGCGTTGAAAGAAACGTGGCGGAGGGAGAGAGCATCATTGACTCGTTATAAAACCCAGGGGCCCACTAGCGCATGTTTGCATTTTGGTTGATTTTTCAGAAAACAAATTCACTCATATATTTATCAATGCATCAAAATTAATGGATGTATTACCGCCCCAGCGGTCAAGAGCGCGCACTTAGTCCTTACCTCTCTTATGGCACGGGTTCGATCCCTGTCTTTTGCACTTTTTATATATTTTCCAAGGCGTTATCATAACATCCTAGCCACATGGTTTAGTGGTCAGCTTTTAGGGTTGCAACCTTCAGATCTTGAGTTCGATCCTTGGCAGCCTCACCCTATTTTTTAACACATGGTTTTCTTACATTTTTCTTATTTCTTTTCAATTTTCTAACCAATTTAATTTCTTTTCAAATAATTTTTAAATTATTTTCTAAAATCCTTCAAAATGTTTTAATTTTAGATTTAGGTTTCAAAAACCTTTATTTAATTTTTGACACAAAAACATTTATTTTTTATTTACATTTTTAATTATTTTTCTTAATTAAATACTAATTAACTTAGAATTAGGTTTTATTAACTAAAATCGATTTCAAAATATATAAAAAATATTTTTTTTTACACTTAGGTTTTAGATGTTCTTAGACATATTTTTTTCTCTTAATTTATTTACCTTATTTCGCATTTAAATTCTAGAAATCGATGTATAGGTCGCAAAGTTTATTTTTGTAATAGCGTAGATTTACTTTTCTCGCAATTTACTTTCCACATAGGACATTTACTTTCCGCACTTTATTTTCCTACGAATATTAAACTGCTTAGATTTATGCTAGCTAGGGTTTGTATGGAAAGATAAAATCAATCTTAGATCACCCTAATTCGAAGATAACATATCTGAATCAAACACACTCTTTCACACATACACCCCCTTAGGGTATCCTTTATTGTTGCCTTTCGAATATAATGGTCATGTCCCTCGAACATAGGGGTACCATTAGCAAAGACACTTACGAATAACATCATCATAGTCCTTTTGATATAAAGATCATAGTCCCTCGATGACCCTCGATGTTGCCTACGAATATATGATCTCGTTCCTCGATTGTTGCCTACAAATAAGTGATGATCGTCCCTTCGAATTGCTAAGGTATCCCTACAATGTTGCCTTCAATGACCATACGATGACCCTACGATTGTCCCTTCACATCCAACGGATAGAGTTACCTACCAATAATGGTATGGATAGCCTTATTCTAAAGGAGAAGGAAAAATAACAAGAAACGACCAGTATGAGTAGGTACTAAGACTTTATTGCTTGCTCCAATCAATCAAAATACTTTTCACACCTCACACCTATTTTCAAACTATCTTTCAAACAAACATTTTGTATACATTCTAGGGAGAATCATTACAAAGTTAAACATTTTCCAAACAAATATTTCCAAACACTTCGTATACATTCCAACGAGAATCATTACGAAGTCAAAGCGAAATATTTTTCAAATACTTTTCAAAAATCCTTTTCAAACCACACAAACACAGAGAGCAAATTTTCAAAAGTGAGCTAAGCAACTAAGAGCCCGTAGATAACTACGGATGGAAATGGTGCTAACACCTTCCCTTTTCATAACTACCTCCCTTACTCAGAATCTAACAAAGGTCTTTTCCTGTTCTTTTCACCTTTCCTTTATTGGATAAAAGAAAAGTCGGTGGTGACTTTTGCTATCTGCAACACTTGCGATAAAATGCAAAACAAACAAGTCAGTTCTCCCACAGTGTTACAATATGCCTAAGATATTTTGGCCTAAATAAGCTTCGACGGTAGTATACATTCTAAACAGTTGTCCAACAAATAAGATAGTAGGAAGAACACCTTATGAAGCTTGGACAAGGTTGAAGCCAAGTGTGAGTCATTTTCGAGATTTTGGATCAATGTGCTTCAGGCATGTAGCTGAACAATTGAGAAAGAAACTAGATGATTGAAGTGAAACAATGGTTCTCATAGGGTATCATTCGACTGGTGCATACAAGTTATATTCGCCAATCAAAGATAAACTAGTAATCAACAGAGATGTTCGTGTCGACGAAACAAAGGTTGGGACTGGAGTCAAAGTTCAACATAAGAATCAGACACAATTATAACTGTGTTCGAAGAAGATCCACATGATGAACCATCAAATAGTCGAAGTGAACAAGGTAACGCTTCAACTAGTCTAAACGAAGAACCACCTGAAAAAAATGAAAGGAGGTAGACAAGAACAAGAACTGAATTAATAAGGCTAGCTGGATATGAAAGATTTCAAGATCAAGCAATTGATGCTGATGATGATCTAGTCGAAGAAGCAATGATGATGGCTGAAGCAAAACCAATCGATTTGAATGAATCCATGAGTAATTCGAATTGGTGTGAAGCCATGAAAGAAGAACTCAGAGCCATTGAGAAGAACAAGACTTGGGAGCTTGTCGAAAGAACGAATAAGAAGCCTATCAATGTAAAGTGGATATACAAAGTGAAACGAATTCCAAATGGTGAGATAATGAAGTATAAAGCAAGATTGATGGCTAGAGGCTTTCTACAAAAGCCTGGTATATACTTCGACGAAGTATATGCACCGATTGCTAGGCTAGAAACAATTTGAATAGTTGTTTCGACAGCAGCATACAAGGGATGGAAGATGGATCAACTGGATGTAAAGTCAACATTCCTGAATGGTCCATTGGAAGAAGAAGTCTATGTTACTCAACCACCAGGATTCAACGTCAAAGGGCAGGAGTCGAAGGTGTAAAAATTAAGGAAGGCTCTCTATGGTTTAAAGCAAGCTCCTCGAGCTTGGAATAAAAGAATAGATAGCTTCCTGATCGAAGCAGGTTTCACAAAGTGTGTCTCTGAACATGAAGTGTATGTAAATAATGTCGACACTATCGGTCGAATCATTTTATGCTTCTATGTAGATGACTTACTCATTATCGGAGCTGACGAAGATGAGATAATGAAAGTCAAGTCAAAGCTAATGCAAGAATTCGAAATGTCTGACTTAGGGAATTTCTCGTATTTCTTAGGGATGGAATTTAAAAATACTGAAGAAAGAGTATTCTTGCATCAGACTAAGTATGCTCAAGATATTTTGAAGAGATTCAACATGAGCAACTATAATGAAGCATTCACACCGTTAGAGACAAGAGCAAAGTTGAAGAAGGAATCGAATAATGAGTTTGTAAATTCGACATTATACAAATAAATCACTGAGATATCTTTTCAATACAAGACCAGATATCTGCCAAAGTGTAGGATTGTTGAGCAGATTTATGGAGAAACCTCAAGAATGTTATCTCATCATAGTAAAGAGGGTGCTGAGATACATCAAGGGAACTATCGACCATGGCGTGTTATTGCCTAGGAAGTCAAAGGAAAACAGAAGTGTCGAAGTTCATGGATACACTGATTCAGATTTTAGTGGAGATTAGGACGAAAAGAAAAGAATACAGGCTACATTTTCATGATAGAAGGTCTCTAATCTCCTGGAGTTCGAAGAAACAAAGCATTGTGGCGTTGTCATCTTGGCGAATATGTAGTCGCATCATATCTCGCCAAGATGGATCGAAATGTTACTTGAAGAACTCAAGATAATGGAGCCTAAGAAGATAAAGCTATTTGTCGATAACAAATCAACCATTAACTTGGCAAATCACCCTGTGTGTCACGGTCGAAGCAAACACATAGAAAGAATGTATAATTTTCTGAGAGATCAAGTCAACAAAGGGAAGCTGGAAATAAAGAACTACAAGACTGAAGTTCAACTAGCTGACATATTCACCAAACCTTTGAAGAAAGTTAGATTCGAAGATTTAAAGAGAAGCATCAGGATGAGAAGTCTCGAGAATATGAATTAGAGGGTGCGTTAGAAAGTGTAATTCCTATTCTTTCGATCAAGTCGAATTAATTGTGTGTGTGTTGGTCGATATAGCTAGTTGGTCGAACTAGACAGAATTTCGAACTGCATAGAATCATAGTGTTGTAGTGTGTCGAAATCTTTTGGGCCTTGATTGTTTTGGGCTTTAGTTTAGTTTCTCTTTAGGTCTGCAAAATGTGTCTATATAAGGAGCATTTCTTTGTAATCATAAATAAAATCAACAAACAATAATCTTCATACAGTTTTAGATAATCATTCTCTCTCTCTCTCTCTCTCTCTCTCTCAATTCCATTACTCTTCTTTTCTTCTTCACAGAACTATCTTTCTTGAAAACCCTTTGTTTCAACAATGATGTTGTAATTGCACTTGGAATTTTAATGAACGTGTGATGTTTTAAACATAGAATTGTAGTCTTGTACACTTTGTAATTCTTGGAATTCAATGATAATTCTCATAGATCCAAAGTAACATTCCCTTTTGAATGCATATCTTTCCTTATGTTTTGTACTATTGAATCCATGGTAATCAATATTTTCCTTTTCAAATGTAACTTGAATGATCTTTTGCTATGTCTTGCATCTCATCGTTCAAATGATCGAACTTGACTTTCCTTCTTGACTTTTGTTCTTCATGAAATCTCTTGGCCATGGTTTGAACTTTTCCTTCACTATTTTCAATTTGAGTGGACCAAGTAATCTCACGAATCACCATTGAATCACCTTGTTCTAAGTACCTTCAAGTAATTGAGTGATTTTCGCATCTTTATCAATTGTAGTCTATAAAGCCCTATGATCACTCTTTAACTTGAGGTGATTTTAAAAGAATCCATAAAGGAATATAACTTGTGTTACAAGAAATTTTAATGACTACGTGAAATTCTATGCCTAAAGACATCATCCCCAAACCTTAATTGGCATGAATGCTTTAAGACCTCTTTAATATATTGCACATGTTTAAACCCCTTGAGATTGTGATGTTTCCCGATGAATAAATCTCTGTAGAGCCCTTCTTGGAGTCCCCGTGATTAGGGAAATATACCCTAATTCATGTATAGATGATGAGTACAATTAGATGACCTTCAATGCTTGAGTTTGTAGCTCTTGGGTAATCTTGTGAGATAACTTATAAGCAATCTTGAAGTCGTTCTATGTATTGAAGGAAACCTAAAAAATGATGAGGATACGAGTTTTTGGATGATGTAGAATCAAGCCTTGAACAGTCATCAGATGGCCTTTAGTATAGGGACAAAATCCTTATCATGCTTATTGCATCCTCGGTTGAGACAAATCTGCAAAAATAGATAAATCCAAATTCTATGTGAAACCCTAATTTCATGAAGCCTCGATTATTTCCATGAATCTTGATCCAATGTTTCATGTGCTTATTTAATGGATGAATGCATGCTATGTGAATGACCTAATGAAAAGGTATGTCGATGGACGAAAAACCTAAGTAAAAAAAAATAGGAGGAAAAATTTGGGGTGCAACATGTGACACCCCGAATTAATTCAAATGTTAGATAATTAGAAATTTAATTATTTAATTAATTAAAGGCTTGATTATTTATATTTTTGGATTTAATTGGATTATTTAATTAAAAAGAAGGGTTGGTGGTGTGAGGAATAAGTAGAGGTGTGAGGAGTAAAGTACTCTACTTTACTAGTTACTAATTATTTATTTTATTGGAATAAATAAAAGGAGTATTAAAAGGATTATAAAAAGGAAAAGAAGGAAAGAAGGTCTTTTTGGAAAAAGTTATTTCACGTAGAATTGGAGAAGAGAAGAGAAGAGAGAAAAAGCCAACGCCGAGAAAGTCGAAGATCATCGCGAGGTAAGGGGTGATTTCATTCAATTTTAATGCCTTATGGGTTTTGGGAATCAACCGGATGATTGGGTATGTTAGGAAATTCGATTTGGAGTAATATAGGTTTGTAGGATTAAACCGTGTCGGATTGTAGGTCGGAAACCATTAGTGTGTCAAATAATAAATAGGAATGATGAAATAATGTTGTTTGATGTTATAATGGTGTAAAATGGATGTATTTTAGTGTTTCTCATGTTGCAATTCGTATGGGAATGTTTGGAAGTGATTTGGAATGGGTAAATGCTGTCAAAATAAAGTTTTGTTTGTCGGGAACGGTTCCCATGGGAAGCAGTAAACTTTCAAAAGCGGCAATTTTACGAGGAACCAGGGTAGGAACCGGTTCCCATACAAAATTCGGGCGTGACTTTTTCAAAAAGTGGGAACTGGGTTGTACCAGGGTAGGAACCGGGTTCCACTGTGTAATTTTTCAAAACACTTAAAACTTCAAAAAAATTCATATTTTCCAAAGCGTAACTCCGATTCGAAAGCATTATTTCTTAAATTAAAAATACTATCTTATAAAAGAAGAAAATATTATTTTTGTGAAAATTATTTTAAAAGTGTCGAGTTCCCGATTTTTGAAATGTTGATGGTTAAGGACAAAGGAGAATGGGTTATGAATTGTTTGATTTAATGAATGAGGACTGATACTTATGCGTTGTGCCTGCTATCCATTATGATTGAGATGTGATCATGTGATATATTGATTAGATTGTTTGACAAGTTGAATGAAGATTGACGCTTATGTGTTGTTTTCCTTGTTGTTTATTCATGATTGTATTGATATCATGTGTTGTTGTCGATGTTGTATATTCATGATGATTGTTGATCTCAGTTGTTACTGTTGTACATATTGATGATAGTCTTACTAATTGAAGGGTAAGCGTTTGGCATAGTTATGCTTTGTGATAATTTATTTCATGATTATGTTGTTATCATGTGATACTTGTTGATGTTGGCATTATGTGGAATTATGTTGTGATCATATTCCGTTGAATTGATGTTGCATGCTTTTATGGTGCATGCATAAGCATTGTTTATGGTTCATTCCCATTGTGCAGAAGTGAGCTTGCAGAGCCAATAAACTTACCAGGATTCAAAGGTAGTGAGGCTAGATTCTTGACCCAGTGGTTATGGGCGAATCATGGATTGAGATTCTTGACCCAGTGGTTATGGACGAATCATGGATTTCCGCTGTTTTCCGAGTGTGACGGAACAGAGGGTGAACTCGGTTCACGTTTGGTACCACATGCATAGAGTCTGCATTGCATATGGGATTGTAACATGTTAGGATGATTTCCAGTGTGGCAATTCCCATTGATTGTTATATTACATATTCATTGTGTGAGGTGAAATTGTGAACTGAACTGTGATGATATATTTAGATAATGGACTAACGTATTGAATTATTCCGTTGTATTTAAAAATGTATAATGCATTTTATATTGAATAGAGATCTCACCCTTACTTTAATGATTTCAGATTTGAAGTGATTAGCTGCTTGGAATCGGTGAGGATAGCTCTAGAGTTGAGTCATTTAGTTAATCCGCGTGTCAGTGTCGTGCTCTGGTAGATGTAACACTGGGGAAACGTTTGATTGAGATTCTTTTGGATATTAAATATTAGTTTTGATTAATGTTTCAGTTTATCGTTCTGGAATAATTATGAACGACGTATTCAGGAGTTGTTATGTTTCATTTCCGCTGTTAAACATAACTTTTGGTTTATTTATTTAATGAATTCCTTCAGTGAAAGCATGACATCTGTTTGGTTATAATTTTGAATTATATTAAAAATTGTGATGCCTCTTGATATGTAATAAATACTCTGATTATTAAATTATAAAATCGCGGGTAATTAGAAAGAGTGTTACACAACAAGTTTGAGTTGTAACATAAAGCGGTTTGGTTCAATTTAGATTGGTTTGTAAAATATAATCTGCAAACCAAACCAAACCACATAATTTTATTAAAAAATAATTCAATCAGAACCAAATGAGTTTTTTTTTTGTTTCAATTTTGTTTGATTTGATTATCAATTTTTTATTAGACCAGTTCGATTTTGAACACCCCTAATTTCTAAGGCCCATAAAAAATGTTTCAAGAGCGAATCTCAAATTTGATAGTAGATACGTTTCCACTCTAAGCAGAAACAAAAAATTCCATCATTCAACACGTTCATTGTCGCCTAATATAATCTAGACGCATCACATTATATAATAAATTAAAAATTTCAAACGCCTTTACAAAACACATCATTTTAAATATTCAAATTTATTCTCTCACATAATATTTTTGATTTCTATTAATGAAATTAAATTTTAAAATGCTAACATTGTATATCGACCTCTCTGAACATATAAAATCCACCACAACTATCTCCCCTTTCATTTCAATTTCCTAACCCATGCAATTTCTATTTTCCTTTTTCATTTTAAGTAATATCTCTAACATCTAATTATATAATTTTATATATTAAAATTTAACTCTAAATTTACCTTAAAAGAAATTCGGAGTAAACAAATAAACTAAATGAATAAACTAACATTTATAAATGTTTCGCGTAGATACTTGTTTATATGCAATCAAACAAACAAGACAAACCAAACAAATCATATGATTTTATAAAACAAAATTAGCATATAATAAATCCTTAACATATCTATAAAATGAATTTCTTAACACATGACCTTTTTAACAATCAGTGCAATTTTTTTTTTGAAAATAAAGAATATATTTTTAGTTAACATCCTATATCATGTAAATCATCACGTAAATCATGTTGAAATAGATTGGGTGTAAATCAGAAGTATATTTTCGATTTTAAACTATATGTAATTTTTAAATAAAGTGTGTATGTGATATCAAATTTGGAATAAATTTATAATATTACATTATTTAGTATAGAATCACAAATTTTTTTTTTATTTTCACCTAAATATTTTAAAATATGATACATAACAAAAATATATTTCCGACTCCACTAAAATATTTCAGAAAATAGTATGTGTCAGAAATATAGATTTCCTAAAAGATATTTTAGAGTTTTTATAGGATGAACTTTATTAAAAAATTAAAAAAAAAATTATCTTCTTCAATCTTCGAGTAACATGTTGGCAGAATCACGTGAAGTGAATAACACGTGGCCTCTAGTAATTGCATGCATGATATTCATCATTATCAAGCCGTCACACGTCATCATTACACGTGGTGAATGATGTTCTAGCATTCCACGGTAATATTTTGACACGTGGAATCTGATATTTATTTACATTATTATTCAATCTTCCCTTTTCGTTTATAAGCCATAGCTATAATCAAAATCCAATCTAAAACCATAGTTTTAATCACACAACCAAAAGTATCCTCCAGAAAGAAAGACAACTATTTGTTTCCAAGGAAAGTGTTATAAAACATGTCCACCGCGGAGGTACCAATTCTCTCTAGGATTGACCGTTTAGATTACATGGTAAGTAGTACTCTTGGTCAATATTATATCTATCTTCTTTTGATAATTATCTTATATTTTCTTCGTAGAGAAATTTATTTTTAAATATATTGAATAACTAATTTACTTTTATATTTTTTTATCTAGTTGAGGCAATTAGAAGAAATTAGAGGGTATAACCGATCTCCAAAGAGCTCGTGTGCATCCACACCAACAAGTGGAAGTGATGGACGAATTTCATCCGTTGATTTCTCTCCTACGAGCTTGGAGAAGCACTGCCGTCCGATCAACACTGTGATAATGGAGACCGAAGCCAAGGGAACGTTGATTGAGAGACTTAATCAAGTGGAGGATCGGATGCTAAAGGTATGTACACGTGTGTTGTTATTGACCGTTTGATATTGTGGTCTATGGTAATGTGATAGGGTGTTATGTATTTTGTTTTCTAGCTAGAAGAAGATTGGATTGCAGAGAGGAGAAAAGAAGAAGAAAAGAAAATGGTCAGGGGAAGAAAAAAGGGTTTGAAACAACTTATGCAGCAGTGTGTGATCAATTCAAGAAGAGAACATGGTAATGAGTGACTAAGAAGGTTGAATTTAGGAGTTCTTTGAGAATTATAATTTGTATAGATAAGGCACTTTTTGAGATGTTTATTTGATTTTGAATTAACGAAATATCATAAAAGTTGGTTTTGATTTGTTTTTTATTTTATTTTATAGAGTAATGCTATTATAGAGCATATATTAAGAGCTAAATGTGGAATTTTTTTTTGAAAATTGTGCGTTGATAATTAATGTGTTTATTATTATTTTTAATACAAATTTTCAATTTTTAAGTTTCTGATTTATAAATAAATTATACATTAGTTATTCATTAACCTAGTTATTAAACCTAAAAAGTGATTGTGATTTGTCTTTTATAAAATGGAAAAATGGAACGAAGGAGGTGATATTATTAATGAGTATATAAGTGTGTATTTGTTACTAATGTAGACTATTTATGTGATAAATCACTATCACTCTTTAATAGAAAGTGAATAGAGATGACTCACTTTTCTTCTTTCATTTCTTTTTTCAAGAAGCAAAAGGAAATTGTATTATTAAAAATAAAAATTCTAGCACAAGATATGCTAGATAGATGTACATAGGGGTGTTCAAAACCAAACCAACTCAATAGAAAACCGTAAAACTAAACCAAACTAAACCGAAATCGCAAAAAACCGCATTTGATTCGGATTAGTTTGGATATTTTTTAACAAAACCGCATGGTTTGGTTCGGTTTGCGGTTTGTATTTTACAAACCGAACTAAACCGCATTATGTTACAACTTAAATTTTACTTAACTCGCATCTAATCCAAACCTAAATCTATTATACATTAGCCTTATGATTACAGACAATTTTCTCATCTTTACAATTATGATTTCATTTTCAATCTTCTTAAATATCTCCTAACATTATCACTTCATCTTCACCACTTACATCTTACCTCTTATTATCTAATATCTACTCTCTTATATTGTTTCCTTTTTACGTTCTGATTTTTTATGCAATTTTTCTCTCTTTCAATTTCATTTTATCGCACATCTTTATCTCTAATCTCTCCTCTCTTATGTTCTTTCTTTTTCATCTTCACTAATTTCTCATCTCTTCTATTTTTTTTATTTTATTATAATATTTTTTATATTGTTTTATGCTATTATTTTATATTTATTATTTCATTTTTGTCTAATCTAACTTTTGCATATTAAATGAGAAGTTATTGTCCAAATATGATTAGTTTTTTGGTTATAATTTAGTAGTGTATCATGTATGAATGACCAAATACAAAGTTATGTTGTCATATATATGTGAATGTATGACTCAACAAATTATTTGTAAAAAACCGAACCAACCGCACTGAACCAAACCGCATTGGTTTGGTTTGGTTTTTTTTTAAAAGTCAACCGAACCAAACCAAACCGCAAGCCTTTTTCTCTCGCGGTTCGGATGATTTTTTGCGTCAAAACCGTCAAAACCGCACCGCGAACACCCCTAGATGTACAACTTAGTCACTGCTACAAAAACATGTTACAAATTTTGACATTCACTTCTACAATACTATTTTTCTTAAGAGGCAAAAGAGCAAAAGAAATTTATTAATAGTGTTTCAAGCATGAGGAATGCAAGGAACACCAAACCAAAAAACAAATACACCATAACATTGAAAGTTCCCCCAAAACTATCTCACTTAGATCTTTCATCTTTCACAAAAAGATAACAATATAACCTGTTACCTTATTCTTATCAGGGGTGTTCAAAATTAGACCAATTTAATAAAAAATCGCAAATCAAATCAAACTAAAACTGCAAAAAAATCACATTTGGTTCGGATTAGTTTGGGTTATCTTTAACAAAACCGCATGGTTCAGTTTGCGGTTTGTATTTTGCAAACCGAACCAAACCGAATCAAACCGCATTATGGTATAATCTAAATTTTATTTAACTTTCATCTACCTCAAATCTTTTGTTTTATGATTACAAACAATTTTCTCATCCTTACACTTATGGTTTCAGTTTCAATCTTCTTAAATCTTTCATAGCATTATCGCTTCATCTTTACCACTTACATCTTGCCTCTTCTTCTCCAATATCTACTCTCTTATATTCCTTCTTTTTCACCTTCTAATTTTAATGCAAATGTTCCCTATTTCAATTTCATTTTATCGCACATATTTATCTCTAATCTATTCTCTTTTATGTTATTTTTTTTCATCTTCACTAATTTCTCATCTATCTATTTTTTTTGTTTTATTATAATATTTTATGCTATTATTTTATGCTATTATTTTATGTTTATTATTTCACTTTTGTTTAATCTAATTTATACATATTAAATGGAAAATTATTGTCCAAATATGATGAGTTTTATTGTTATTTGATAGTGTGTGAATAACAAAATACAAAGTTATGTTACCTATATGTGTATGTATAGCTCAACAAAATATTTATAAAAAACCGAACAAAGCGCAACGAACCAAACCGCATTGGTTCAGTTTGATTTGGTTTGGTTTTTTTTCTAAAAGTCAACCGAACCAAATCAAACCGCACGCCTTTTTCTCTCGCGGTTCGGATGATTTTTTGCGTCAAAACCGCCTAAACCACACCGCGAACACACCTAATCCCTATAGTTCCTATTTGTTTAACTAAGACAAATCTCCCACTTAGTAGTACTAACAGAGATGCCACTTATACTCGCACTACTACAATTTTGCTCTTCAATAGCACTAAAATGATAACGCTTTTTACAAATATTAGCTGAAACTAGTGATAGCGCTTTTCTAAAGTGCTATTATAAGGCTTAACCTATAATAGCGCTTTGCTTGTAAATACTATCATAAGTTATTAACAATAATAAAATATTATTTTACACATAAGTTTAACAACACTTTTATATGGAACCCTAATAAAGGGGGCATATCTATAATAGCGCGTTAAGGGGGCATATCTACAATAGTGCGTTAATTGAAAGTGATATTATAAGAATTTTAATATAATTATTAAAAAATGATGCACGTTTGAAAGTCCCTTGCGTGTGTTCGATGCATGTACGCTCACAATATTTTTCATTTTATTATATTTCTTTTTTCCTTTCTAAAAAATAACGCACTAATTTTGCTATTTTACTTTGTTAGTAGTATCTAACTATCTAAAATTTACACCTCCTTCACTTCATCAAGCTCAAAAACTGAGGATGACCCTCACTGAACCACCTTCATTATTTTCTCCAAACCCCAACTCTAGATTTCAATTGTAGTATTACTTTTCCTAACCTTCTCCTCGAGGACACCCAGAGACAACTGCGTCTTAACGTCACATCCGCTTCTATATCCGGTACGACTTTATACGGTCTCAAATCTAGTAGTTTTTGTAATTCACAATTTTTCTCTACTTAGGGGTTTTGAATAGAGGGAAATTAAGCATGAGCAGCGCGTCTAACCACTAATGGCTACTGAAATCACCTCGACCCAGGTCAAGTTGGTCCTATTTGCTGGTGCACAAGGATAAAAGTGATTGGAATGATGGAAGAATAATAGAGAATGACGGCTACCAAAAAGAGTAAAGAAATAAGGATTGTTGTTATTATTAATAAAATAAGAATACATATTTATACACAAAAAGTCCCAAAACTAAATATGCCAGTAAACCCTAATTAAAAACTAATCTTGGTGATTAAGCTAAAAATACTAACAGCACAAACTAACAAATACTAAAGTACCCTTAAACCTAAATTTAATAACTAAGTTAAGGAACCAGAAGTTAAACACTTCTGGACACCATATCAGAAGTTCAACAACTTCTAAACAACACTAGAGCATCAAAACATCTGAAGTCCTGGATAGCCTTACTGATCATCAGAACTTCTGACTCTCCTCAGAAGTTCTGGACATGAATTATTCTCAACACCATCCCTTAATTCATATCCATCAAAAACTGACAACACCAAATTTCATTTCTTAAACGAAGAAACAAGTTTGTTTTGATAGCCTTTGTCAGAACATCTGCCAACTGCTTCTGAGTGTTGTAGTGCAGAACTTCTAACACTCATTTCTGTACTTGATTTCTGAGAAAATGATACTTCGTCTCAATATGCTTGCTTCTTCCGTGCAACACTGGATTCTTGGCAAGGTTGATTGCAGACTTGTTATCAATCAACAACTTCAGAGATTTCTTTATCACAATCTTCAAATCCTCCAGAAGACTCAGAAGCCAAACAACTTGACATGCAGCTACAGCGCCTGCAATATACTCAGCTTCACATGTTGACAGGGCCACAACAGGTTGTTTCTTGGAACTCCAAGAAATAGGACCTCCCAGAAACTTGAACAAGTAGCCAGAGGTACTTCTTCTGTCAACTCTATCTCTACACCAGTTAGAATCAGAATAGTCCACTAGTTTTGGTTCTGATTTCCTTCTAGAGGTAAATAACACTCCATATTTCAAAGTTCCCTTTATATACCTCAGAATCCTGACGCAGCTTGGTAATGGGACCACTTTTGATTACTCATAAATCTGATGACCATTCCAACTGCATATCAAATGTCAGGTCTGGTATTGCACAAATACCTAAGAGAACCAACCAACTGCTTGAAAGTTGTAGCATCCACAGAATCACCATCAGAGTCAGAGTCCAATTTATGATTGGTTTCTGATGGTGTCACAACAATTGTACAATTCTGCAGCTTAAATCTCTTTAGAAGTTCAAGTTCATACTTTAGCTGATGCAAAATGATACCTTCCTTTGAGTACAATATTTCCTAGATCTGTCATCTCAAATTCATTCATCAGCGCTTTCTTGAACTTGGTTATATCTTCTAGACAACTCCCTATAAGCAATATGTCATCAACATAAAGACACACTAGAATCATATTGCTTCTAGAATGTTTCACATATACGCCATACTCCATTTGACATTTCTGAAACCCTTGCTTCTTAAAAAATGAGTCAATCTTCTGATTCTTTTTCATGAAGCCATAAGGTTGTGACACGTATACCTCCATTTGTAATGGACCGTTTAGAAATGCTGACTTCACATCCAAATGCATCAGCGGCCAACTTCTGTTTGCAGCTAAAGCAATCACCAATCTGATTGTTTCATGCCTAGCTACATGAGCAAACACCTCAAAATAATCTAGTCCAAGTTTCTGAAGAAAACCTCTGGCCACTAGCCTTGCTTTGTGCTTGCCCACTGATCCATCTGGCTTAAGCTTCACCTTGAAAACTCATTTGACGCTGATGGCTTTCTTCTCCCTTGGAAGCTCAGTTAACTTCTGAGTCTCAAGTTCTTCTTTCATGGCATTCAACCACATTTTTTCTTGAGAACTTCTTCAATACCTATTTGTTTAGAATCTCTTTCTTATTTTGGAACCGTATCTCTTTTCGGACTTTCTTCAGAAGTTTTACTTCCACCAGAAGTTTCACCTTTGTTAAATTCTGGACCTTGTCCAGAACCATCAACTTCAGAAGTTGGATCGCCTTCAAAGCTCTTGCTTCAGAAGTTCCACCTTTAGAATCATGACCATTGTCAGAGGCTGGACTACCTTTAGAAGCTCCTCCTACAGAAGGTCCACCTTTAGAGTTATGATTACCACCAAAAACATGATCATCTCCAGAAGCTTGTCCTCTATAACCTACGTCTTCAGAGTTTTCCCTTCCAGAAACATGATCGCCACCAAATTTTGGATCATCATCAAAATCTGGATCAAAATCAGATTCACTATCTGACTCATCCTTAGAGTCTCCAGAAGATTCTTCATCTTCTAACTCTAACTCTTCTTCATAACTTTTAAGTCCTGACTCATTTTCAGAACCTTCATGTTTGATTCATCTTCAGAACCTTCATGTTCTGACTCATCTTTAGAAGCATAATCTCCTTGAGATTCTAACTCATCTTTTGATTCTTCTTCAGACTCAGAATCACCTTCGGATTCTGACTTGTCTTCAGCTTCAGAGTCATCTTCTAACTCTAACTCTTCTTCTGAAACATCAAATTCTGACTCATCTTCAGAATCTACAATGTCATTTTCTGGATCTTCTTCAGAAGTTTCAACTTCTGACTCTTCTTCAAACATTTTAAATCCTGACTCTTCTTCAGAAGTTTCAACTTCTGACTCTTCAATGTCCTTTTCCGACTCTGAATCATAAAGAGACACTCCTTCAGAAACAAAATATTCAGAGTCATCTTCATCCCCTTCAGATTCAGAAAATGGCAACCTCACAGGTTCCTTGTCAGATTCATAAGTTATCAATAGCACATGTTCATCATCTGAATCACCTCTGGCTATTTTTGCTTCTTCTTTGTTTGATCAACAATCTCTAGCAAAATGGCCAAACTGCTTACAATAGTAACATTTAACTTTCCTCCTCTCCTTTCCCTTATGATGTTTCTTCTCACCAGAAGTTGAGGTTTCTGACTTATGGAATCTATCACCACGTCTATTCTTGGCCTCTGACCAAGACTGCTTTTGGTCCTTCTTGACAAAAGAAGCTTTCAGAGCTTGCTCAACTTCCCTATCAAAAGTTCTGTCATTCAAACGAAAATCATGCGCTTCTAGACTACTTTGCAGCTCTTCTATTTTCATGTCTTTCATATCTTTAGAATGTTCAACAACAACAACAATGTAATCAAACTAAGGAGTAAGCGACCTCAGAACTTTCTCTATGATTACTTGTTCAGAAAGCATTTCTTCACAAGCCTTCATTTCATTAGTGATCAGAATCACTCTTGAAATGTACTCAGAAACTTTCTCACTGTTCTTCATGTTGAGATTCTCATATTGCTTTCTCAAGGACTAAAGCTTCACCTTCTTCACTGATGCGTCACCACCGTAACATCTGACCAGTGTGTCCCACGCCTCCTTTGACATCATAGAATCTGCAATCTTCTCAAACACATTCACATCCACACACTGATGGATGTAGAACAAAGCTTTCTGATCTCTCTTCCTCTTGTTTCTCAGCGCCTCTTTCTCATATTCTGTTGCATCTTTTGCAACTGGAATATATCCATCAGTAACAAGCTCTAGAACATCTTGAGCTCCAAATAACACGGGCATCTGAATCATCCATCTATTCCAGTTCTTGCCATCAAAAACTGAAAGTTTGATGTTCATGTTGTCGTTTCCATTCATCTTCTACCTTGTGCAATACACTTAGATATTCACTCACACAGTGTTTCCCAACCCACAAAATCAGAAAAATGATTCTTGTTCTAGATTCAATGTGAAACCTAGAAACAAAATCAACCACACAACACAAACTCACGTTCACTCGTGTTTCCCTGTGTTTCTAACCAGAGCTCTAAATACCAATTTGTTGGTGCACAAGGCTAAAAGTGATTGGAATGATGGAAGAATAATAGAGAATGAAGGCTACCAAAAAGAGTAAAGAAATAAGGATTGTTGTTATTATTAATTAAATAGGAATACATATTTATACACAAAAAAGCCCAAAACTAAATATGCCAGTAAACCCTAATTAAAAATTAATCTTGGTGTACAAGCTAAAAGATATTAACAGTACAAACTAACAAATACTAAAGTACCCTTAAACCTAAACTTAATAATTAAGTTAAAGAACCAAAAGTTAAACACTTGGACACGACCTCAGAAGTTCAACAACTTCTGAACAGCACCAGAACATCAAAACATCAGAAGTTTTGGATAGCCTTACTGATCATCATAAGTTCTAACTCCCCTCAGAAGTTCTGGACATGAATTATTCTCAACACTATTCATCACCAATTCCATTCGGGAGCATCCAATAACCCCACTCTCTCCTCTCAACTTCGACAAACTTCCTCTGTTCTGCTTGCACAATCCGAAATATCGTTCGAGCCACATCACGCTATCTAGATCACGTTTGTTCCAACTTCTATTTGGTACCAGCTTCGTCTTGTCAAGCCCTAAACCCAGAGAAAAGGGCAAACCCTAATTTTGTCGCCCTTTTTGTTTTTCATAATCTCATACATGGAAATTGATTTTTCAGTTTTTATTTTATTTTTCTAGTTTCAAAATATGTTCTTAAGTTAAATTGATTTGGAATGGAAAAGATATGATAGATTATGCTACTTCCTGCTATAATTGTTATTTTTTATGTTGATTATTTCATATCAAGAGCGAAGAATTGAGGGCAAGGTCAAAAAAGTTGGAAGATTTAGCTGTGAGGAAAGCATATAAGGAGCTTGTTAAGGATATTGCACCAAAGGAGGATGTTCAGGAACAATTAGGATCAATTAAGATTTGGTAAATTATTTTTCACTTATATCTACTATGATGAATGAGCATTAGGCATATCAATCATGTTTTTCTTTCTTCCATAACCTAGGTATAGTTTTCTCTATCTTACTTCACTACTTTGATTTCGGCTTAGTTATAGTTTCAGTTTAATGTTGGTGTTTTAATTCCGTGAAGTTCTGAGGTGTATGGTTTTTTGGGTTGCCTTAAGATTTGTTTATAAGTGTTTCTGCTTTATTGTTTTTCAATTCTGTTATAGGTGAGTGTTTTTCAATTCTGTTTTGGGTGAGTTTTTAAAGTTTTCTATAGGTTACTGGTTTTTAAATCTGTTCTGTTTGGTTGATTGGCCTTAGTTTTCTGGCGTGATGCTTATACAAGTTTGAAGCAGTTCCATTTGAAGCTTGTAGTTGGTTTGGGATTATGTTTTTGCTTGTAGATCCTTTTAGCTGGTAGACTTTTTTGTTTTCTTTCTTTGGTAGAAGAAGCCTACCTCAGATGCTGGTTTTGTTGTAAGAATTTTTTAATTCTGTCTTTTTTATTTTGGGTGTTGTCTTTTTTGTTTTGGGAATCAAATATTTAGCTCTTATGTGCCTTCTTAGTGGAAATACTTTGATAGTTTGGATGATGGTTTGGTACCTTTTGGTTATGTATTATGTAATTTATCTCATTGTATGTAGTTTTTTAAATATGACAAGACATTTTGGGAAACTTTATCATTTAACTATCACAAGTATTGATTTGATTGCGCAGAGTTAATAAATCTTAAATTTGGGATGAAGTTTCAATTTTAGTCATTGGGGTAAGTCAAAGCATCTAGTATTGTTTTTCTACGTGTGCTTTAAATGCAACATATCCATGTCACAACAAACTTTAGGGGAACACTTACAAAGACAAACCTAGTGAGCAGTTGGATTGGTAGCAATGACAATCTACCTTATTGTAATAGAAGTTAATTTTCTTGTGTTGTGTATTAAATGTGCAGGAAAATTAGATTATTTAGTAAACCAGACAGAAAGCAAATATTGATATTTTGGAAAGAAACAAATGATATACATGAAAGAAGACTATGGAGCAAAAGTTAGATATGGTTCTCAAACATGATTGTACACCATGAGTATAATTTTTACATCTACAGTTTAAAATTTTATTTTTACTAGTATTATAAAAAATTCTGTTACAAATAATTAAATTATATCTGCCATTTTACTTGTAACAAAACTAAGTCATTTTATTTTATTTTTATGATTATATATATCATTTCCATATTTTTTTTGTTTGTATTTGAGTTGTATATTTGATTGTTGGACCTCTATTTAAGTATGTTAAATGGCGTGATTCTGAACGATCTTAAAATTATTTTTTTCTAAAAAGTGTTTTTAATAGCGTTTCTTGTAAGTGCCATTAAATTGTGTTTGCATGAAGGGCCTAGCATAGCGGCAATAAAAAATGCTATTAACTCCAATTAAAAAACATGAGTGAATCAGGCTATGCTAGCTCTTTTGAGTAGAGTGCTATAAAAGGATCTTTTTTTAATAGCGCTTTCTAAGCGTTATTATTGTTTGCCAACTTTCGGGAGCATTAATAGTATTTAAAAGCGCTATTGAATGTTAAAAAAGTGCTATTAAATATATTTTTGGCGTAGTGTCAATTTTCTTCTATGTGTTTCTATCTAAACACCTGCTGCCAATACTCTTGCTTTCTTTCTATTATTCACCTGCCCCGACCTTCACATTATTTCTGATAATTAGTCTAGGATTGATGATCCATTGTTGACACGGTTGCTCCCGAAAGAATTTTTTTAGAGCTCAGACAAAACCACAATAGTCGTTGAATATTTTGTAACATATGCTCCATTGTTGAGTTTTTGGTCTTGAAAATCAAGTTGTTTCTTGTTTTTCAAATTGTCTAAATACAATTATATTGAAAATCCACCAAATATCTATGATGAATTTCTACCAATCTTGATGAAACAGATTGATATCACAACAAAATGACAATGAACAATTAAAGAAAAGAAAAGAAGAAGAAATAATTATTTTCTGCAGAGTAACTCTCTGCCCACACTGTGGAAAACTTCTTATTCACTTTGCAACTGCAAAATTCTGTGAATACAACTTGATTACTAAAATAGGGGTTGCTCCCTCTATTTATAGATTTAGGTTAGCTTGCTCCCTAAGTTAAAGCCCAAAACTATAAAAGCCCAAAATATCTATTTGGACCTAAATCAAATCAATTCTATTTTAGACTTAAACCAAAACTATTTAAATCTAAAACAAATCTCATCTGTCGAACCACAATTTCGACTGAACACCCTCCCTTCGACACACAGTTTTGACATACATGAATTAATTTCAACACACCACCTAATTCATTGTCTAAACTATCTACATGCATCATTGCTCTTAGTCTTCGAAATACTTCGACCTGCACACCCTTCGTCATAATGTCTGCAATCTGATTCTCAGTTCTGCAGTGTTTCAAATTCATCTTCCCATCTGCTACCTGCTCTTGAAATAGTGGAACCTCATTTCGATGTTCTTGCTTCGACCATGAGCTATCAGATTCTTTGTCAGGTTGTTAGCTAACATGCTGTCAATCTTCATGGTAATTGCTCCATGATCTTTTCCTGTGATTTCTTCGACCAAGTTCACCATCCAAGTTGCTTGACATGCACAAAGAGAAGCAACTATGTATTCTGCTTCGCATGATGATAATGCCACAACTGGTTCCTTTATCGAACTCCAAGCAACTGGCGCACCACCTAACATAAACACATATCTTGCTGTAGATTTCGATCTTCAGCATCACTACACCAGCTCGAATCTGTGTACCCCACTAACTTGCATTCTTTTCCTTTATCAGCTGCAGGAAACAAAATGCCATAGTCGAGAGTTCCTTTAAAATACCTCAATATTCTCTTCGTTGCTGCTAGGTGAGATACCTTTGGCTTCTGCACGAATCTACTTACCATACCAACACTGTATGCTAAGTCAGACCTAGTATGACAAAGGTATCTTAAGGATCCAATAAGTCTTCTATATTGGGTTGGGTCGACATCATCTTCTTCAGGGTCTTTCGACAGTTGTAGTCTTGTTTCTGCAGGTGTCGAAGTCGAATTACATTATTTCATCTCAAATATCTTGAGAATATTTCCTGCATATCTTATTTAATGCATCATCAAACCTCTACTAGTCTTGTAGAATTCGATGCCAAGGAAATATGAAATATCACCCAAATCAGACATTTCAAATTCCTTGTTGAGATCACCTTTGAAGTCTTTGATCTCCTTTTTGCAGCTACCTGTTATCAACAAGTCATCGACATAGAGACATAGTATAAGCAATTCACTATTGCTTCTTCTTACATATACTCCATGTTCAGTTGTGAACTTCTGTGATACGGTGAACTGACTTTGTAGGATTTTTGTATCCAAATGTGCGGATAGCAAGAGTCGCCACCGACTTTTATTTTTATCCAATTAAGGGAAGGTAAAAGTAACAGAAAAAGACCTTCGTTAGATTCGAGTGGGAGAATGGTTATGAAAAGGAAGGTATTAGCACCCCTTTCCATCCGTAGTTATCTACGGGCTCTTAGTTGCTCTAGATCACTTTTTTAAAATTGCTTTCTGTGTGTTTGACAAAAAATGTTTTGAAAGAGGCATTTCGCTTTGACTTTGTAATGACTCATGTAGGAGTGTATACAAAGTGTTCGGAAATGTTTTTTTGTTTTGAAAAGAATTTGAACTTTGAAAAGAGTGTGTGGTGTGAAAAGCATTTGGTTTAGAGCAAGCAACTAAAAGACTTATTTACCCACTCAGAATTGGTCGTTTTTTGTACTTCTAAGTTCCTTTAGAATAGCGCTAGCCGTACCATTAGTTAGTAGGTAGCTCCATTCGTTGGATGTAAGCGGGACATTCGAAGGGACATCGGATGGTCATAGAAAGCAACTTGTAGGAAGTATCCTAGCACATTCGAAGGGACTATCATCATTTTCGTGGCGACAATCGAGGGTCAAGATCATGTATTCGGAGGCGACATCGTGGGTCTATGATCTTTGTATCGAAGGGACTATGATGATTTGTTTTGAAGGCAACGGTGCTAGAATACCTCTACGTTCGAGGGACATGACCATTTTGAATTCGCAAAGGCAACGAGAGAGAATTACCCTAAGGGGTGCGTGTGTGAAAGAAGTGTGTCAAATTCAGATATTTTATCTTGAAGATTAGAGTGAGCTATGTCCATTTTATCTTGCCATACACGCCTAGTTACTAGCAATTTATAGGGCGCGGAAATTAAAATGCGGAATGTAAAGTGCGGAAAGGTAAATCTACGCTATTACATGGCTTTGGGGAGATACATAATTTAAAATGCGGAAAATAAAATCCTAAATTAAACTATTACATCCCATATACAGTTACATTATTGGAAAATAAAATGAAAACGGAAGAATCGTCTGAATCGGAACAACCTGTGAAAGAATGAGAAATCGGAAAATACGATATGAATCGAACAAGAGAAAAAATGTTAGAAAAAATGTAAATTTAAAATTGGAAAAAAATATGACATGCTGGAAATAATGCAAACATGCTAAAATAATTTTTTGGGATTTTTTAAATGCATTTTAGTAATTAAAAATGAATTTACAATGATTTAAATGCAAAATTACAAATAAAAATAAATATGCATGCAAAAATGTATTTTTTAATTTATTAAATGAAATAAAGATTTTCAGAATATAAATGTGAAAAGAAAATATTTTTTGGTAATTTTTTAATGCAGAATAAAAATTATGAAAAGAAATTAAAACAATGTAAAAATATTAAAATATGAAAAATATGAAAAAGTTGAGTTTTGGAAAAAGAATGGCAAAACTGGTCCTGATGAGGATCGAACTCGTGACCAGGGAGAGTATCCATGAACAGTCCACGCCTTAACCAATCGAGCCAAGTGTGCTTCTTGTTTGAGATCCGGAGTGGGTTTTCACGCGTCGCTCTCCCACCGCCTCGCTCAAGCGATCGTCTTCTCCGATTCAAATATTTGAAAGCTTGCGTCGGCCTTCCTTCGACGCCAAGCCCAGCTACATGGAAAATCAAGTACAAGTAATATAAATGCATTGTAAATACATGGTTCGATTCGCATCGTTAAATTCATTGGTCATGGTCTCATGGTCCAATTTTTCATTTAAGGAAACCCTAATTCGTTCACGAAACCCTAATCATGGTGTAACACGATTTAGGCCATAGAAATTCAATTGACTTGCCCAGGAAGCTTGCAAACACTTCACTAAACACAAAAACAACAACAAATCGAGTTAATAATGCATGAATGAAGGAATTGAATTTGAAAAAGTGTGAGCAAACCGATTTCAATTTCTTGTTTCGGATGGTTTTGAATGATGTAAGAGTCGGATCGACTGGAGACCTCAAGGAATGCAATGGAATCCTCAAAATTGCTTGAGAACGGCTGGAAGTAGGATTGCTAGTAGCTTCAAGAACCGGTTTTTTGGCTTTTAGGTTAGGGTTTCTGGAGCAATTTTTCTGTTCCTTGCAATTGGTATGCATCAAGTATAAGTACTGGAAGGATTTGGCATTGTTTTGGGAAAGAATTGATCAATAATCAATGATAATCAAATTTGATTTTTTGCAAAAAATCAAATCTTCAAACTTTGGTCAATTTTCAATCTAATCTTCCCATATTGATCCAATTTCGAATTTGCTGGCTTTTAATGGATTGATTGGATCACAAAGAAGAAATAAAAATCAAATTTGCAATTAATTTGGATTTTATACTTTATTTTTCAATTTAATTTGTATTTAAATGAATAAATTCCAAATTAAATAGGAAAATAAAATAAAAATTCGTGGCATTGGGCTTGGATATTCCTAATTGCATGAGGAATAAGTTAGGATGAAGAAAAAGTAGGCCCATTTGCAAAGTTTTTGATTTTTAGAAGTATCTCTCTTTGTGCATTCTTTCAAAATTGCCCAACTTGTGAATGGTGTATCTTGCTCAATTTTCCACATTTTTGAGTGTTCTTGGACTTTTTGGAAAGCTCTAAGAGTCCTCTAACCAACCTTTTTGGTCTCATCTCAATTGGAGTTACCATGCTCAATATATCTTCAAAGCAAAAAGTTGACTTTTTGTTGACTTTGAAAATGACCTGTAATGTTTTGAGCTATACCTCTCAAATGAAGCATTTTTTGGACATTCTTGTGAGACATGAAGTTGTAGAGAATTGAATTTCCTTCAAAACAAGAGGTGGTGGAAAAATTTCTGAGAAAGTATGAGAAAGTTATGATCAGTCAAAGTTCTGTTGACTTTTCACCTAGAAACCCTAATTTAGAAAGTTTGATTTTTGAGCAAATCTTGAGTTTTCTTGATGAATCATGATCAACCCTTGATCAAATGATGAATGTAACTTCAAAATGAGGATGTTGACCAAAAATTATGAAGTTTGACTGTATGTTGACCATAGTTGACTTTTTGTCCAATACAACTGATTTTCAACCATCTGAGCAATTGTCTGAGGAAACTTGACTTGTGAGGCTTGAAACTTGACATGGAGAATCTTTGAAGCATATGAGGAGGCATGAAGACCATTGGAGATGTTGGAAGTTCATCTTGACTTGAGAGATACCAAACCCTAGTTTGGGTTGATTGTCTAGGAGAGAGTTTGTCTGATCAACTCTTGAGGAATCCTTGAGCATAGATGTATGAAATCTCTTGAGTAGATGGAGGGCAAATTTTGGGGTATGACAGCTGCCCATGTTCAATCTTCTTGTACTGGAGGGTTAGATTGACACGCTTGTCTTTTGTGACCTGGAGGTAGAAGATGATTGAACACTCGAGTACACCTGAAAATTTGCACTCGCTGTTGGTGGATGATGCGGGAATGGGCTTACAAATGCCATTTGGAGAAGCTGGATACTTCACTGGGGGATGAGTCGTACGCTAGACTCGAGAATGTTGATAGGAGAATTGACGGAGATGGGCTTAAGATGCCATCTGGAAAGATCGATGCTGGGGAGTGAGCCGTACGTTAGGCTCTGTAGTCGTTTCTGGAAGGAGCACGGAGATGGGCTTAAGATGCCATCTGGAGGTAGTCCTACGTTAGACTTCGTGTTCATTTTTTGAATGAAGTTATTGGTTTGTATTGATTTTTAACCATATATGCAGCATTCTGAAAGTGGAGAAATGTTGATAAATGGTCGGAGATGGGCTTAAGATGCCATCCAAGGCAACTGAGTCGTATGCTAGACTCTGTAGTTGCTTGTTGATAATAAGGGATCAGAATAAATCTTCGTGCTGATTACTCTGAGGGAGATTGTAGTTGGCAAAAATGTGGATAGCTTCCCTGTTGTGCATCGGGTGTTGATCCATTGCCTGTTATCGGAGGATAACCACAGAGGCGGTCTTTCGGATAGTTTTCCCGTCGGTTCGGGGCTTAATCCTGGACCAGTCGTCGGAGGACAACCAAGGGCGGTCTTTCAGATAGTTTTCCCGTCGATTCGGGGCTTAATCCTGGACCTGTTTACGTCAGAAGTGACTGTGTTACCTATTTTGGAGAAAACAAGAGGAACTTTGATAGAATATTGGTTAGTTTTATGCAAAGTATGATGCATGACAGTGTATATGAATGACATATGCATGAATTATGACTTTATGAGAAATGTATGAATGATAGATGTCGTGGTATTTCAAAACATATCCATCTTGAAGAAGATGCGGATGTTCCGTTTGAGGATTTCTGACTTCTGCTTGGGGAACTGAGTAGGTGAGAACTCCTGCTTTTGAAAGAGAAGAAAGATATCCGGGATTCCCCCGATGCACTATCTGACCAAGTCTTAGGCCTAGATATTGTTGAGGAAGGTAGAGATTTGAGAAGCTCGTTTGTTGGAGATCTCACATATAGACCCTGCTGAGGAGAATCTGGGAGGCGATCCATTGGGGACCTTGTATGTAGATCCTGCTGAGGAAATTTAGGAGGCGCTCTACTGGGGGATTCTGAGTGTAGATCTCGCTGGAGAGCATTTGATAGTTGCCGGGAGACCGGGTTGGAAGAGTCAGGAACCCATTGTATTCCCAGGCTGGGGAATGAAGATGTAGGTTCCTCCGATGCACTATCTGACCAAGTTTCGGGTCTGGATACTGCTGTTGGGGAAAAAGGAAAGGACTAAAAGATACCCGCTGGGGATAAATACCTTGACTGGGGTGAGGTGTCTTGCTTGGAGATGTAACTTTACTTAGTCGAGTGGAATTGCAGCTTGTGGATTCCCTTTTGCTCTGCTGGGGAATTTGTGTTGTGAGTGACACCTTTGCAGGGATCATGCTTTGTGGGGGAATGCTTTGGTGACTTTCGTCGTCGTCCCAATTCCTGGAGCCTGTAGTAAGTACTTTTGTATGTTCACTTTTCGTATGTTTGTGATTAGATTCTTATTGTCAAATGCGTATAGTCATTCAAAGCAAACGTTGGACTTATTGCAAACGACAACAACAAGAATTGTAAAGAGAAAGAATTTGCGTTTATTTGAAAGGTGGCGTATGGCCAAGTAGTTTGTACACAAGAAAGGTAAAAAGCTATGCGAAAACAATCTCGTTAAGTTCCAACTATGCTAGTACTCATATATTTCAACTATCTCATCTCCTTCTTTGTCGAGAAAGTGAGTGAATTGATCGCCATTCGAATCTTGAATGATAGTAGTCTAAGTAGGTGATCTGGAAGAGACATAGTAAATGCGCTTAAATCCTAACTTTTGCCTAGACCGCCTTTTCGTCTCAGGGATACCCTTTTTGCCCAAGCCGTCTTTTCGGGTTTTCGACTTGCCGGTGTACATGTTTTGTATATATCCTTAACTTTTGCCCGAACCTTTTGGTTCGCCAGATGCCCTTATTTTTGCCTAGGTTCGTCGACCTAGCGGGTCTCTTTATCGTAGTATTTTTGACTATGTCGCGTTCACGGTGTGGAAGTCTTCACCATCCATGGTGCTAAGTATCATAGCCCCGGAAAATCATCTTGACTACAAATGGTCCTTCATGGGTGGGAGTCCATTTGCCCACAGGATCACCTTGTGGAAGGATGATGCGCTTGACTACTAGATCACCGACTTGATAGACTCGGTGCTTGACCTTTTGTTAAAAGCTCGATCATTCGCTCGATAAATCTGTCCATGGCGGATGGGCGAGTCGTTCTCATCAATCAAGTTAATCTGGTCAAAAGTCGGACCCAATCGTCTTCGCCTAACTCGCCTCTGGAGGACTTTGGTTGAGGGTATCCGAACCTCGATGGGTAAGACGGCTTCCATACCGTATACAAGAGAAGGGGTTGCCCTGTTGATGTTCGTCTTTGTAGTGCGATAACCATGAAGAGCGAATGGTAACATCTCATGCCAATCTTTGTAAGTCACCGTCATCTTATAATCTTCTTAATGTTCTTATTGGCGGCTTCCCCACGCGTTCATCTTAGGCCGATATGGAGAAGAATTGTGATGCTTGATCTTGAATTGCGTGCAGAGTTCAGTGATCATCTTATTGTTGAGATTGGAACCGTTATCTGTGATAATCCTTTCGGGGGTGCCATACCGATAGATAAGATTATGCTTGACGAATCGAGCCACAACATTCTTGGTAACAGATGCATACGAGGAGGCTTCTACCCACTTGGTGAAATAGTCAATTGCCACAAGGATGAAACAATGTCCATTGGAAGCTGTGGGCTTAATTTCTCCAATCATGTCAATGCCCCACATTGCAAAAAGCCAAGGAGAAGTTAAAACATTCAGAGGTACTGGAGGTATGTGCACTTTGTCTGCATAAATCTGGCATTTGTGACAAGATCGAGCATAGCGGTGACAATCAGCTTCCATGGTGGACCAATAGTAACTGTTCTCAAAATCTTCTTAGCCATGGTGTGTCCTTTGGAGTGGGTACCAAATGCGCCTTCGTAACTCTTCCATGATACGCATTCTTTGTTTTCGGTCTACACAATGGACAAGTCGTGGTTGCGTTTGTATAAGATGTCGTTGCTAAGGAAGAATTTGGATGCAAATCTTCTCATGAACTTCTTATCATTAAGATGCCCTCGGATATTCCCGAGTCTCAAGATACCTCTTCACGTCATAGTACCAAGGTTTCTCTTACGTATCAAGCTCACAACAATATCTTTGGTTCATCAAACTTCTCAATGATGATCCGGGAGCCTCGTTGTCCCATCGACCTTGAACATAGATGACATAGTAGCTAATGCGTCTGCCAACTGATTCTCCTCTCGTGGAATATGATTGAAAGTGATCTCTTCAAAGTAGGGAATCAAACTCAGAACATGCTCTCGATAGGGAATAAGATTTGGATGTTTCGTATCCCACTCGCCCTTTATCTGACTGATCACTAAAGTGAGTCTCCATACACTTGTAAGAACTTGATTCTTAAGTCAATAGCACTTTAAGACCCATGATGCACGCCGTACTCGGCCATGTTGTTCGTGCAAGAAACATAATCTAGCGGTGAAAGGCGTCTGTGGGGATGTAATGATGGCGCCAATGCCATTGCCGAGTGCGGAGGCTCCATCAAAGACCATGGTCCATCGGGATCCTTGTTCGGTCCTTCGGGCCCGGTTCTTCACAATCGGTAACTAGTAAAACATCTTCGTCGAAATTGAAGCATGGTGATAGTCATCTACGGCTTGATGAGCCAAATGATCGGCTACTACACTTCCTTTGATCGCTTTCGAGAAGTGTCTTGGATGTCATATTCGGTCAAGATCATTTGCCATCTTGCTATTCTTCCGAGAGAGTGGCTTCTCAAATATGTATTTTATCGGATCCATCTTGAAATCAACAAGGTAGTGTGAGTCAACATATCTTGTCTTAATCGTGAGCAGCCCAAGCCAAAGCGTTGCAAGTTTTCTCGAGTTGTGAGTATCTTGTTTCACGGTAAACTTTTGCTAAGGTAGTATATTGCATGCTCTTTTCGACCGGACTCGTCATGTTGCCCCAACACACACCCCATTGAGTTCTCTAACACATCAAGTACATGATAAGAGGTCTTCCTTGGCGGCATCGAATAGGAGGATTACGAAGGTACTCCTTGATTTTGTCAAAAGCGATCCGCAATCGTCATTCCATTCCACTACTTGATCTTTCTTTAGTAACTTGAAGATTGGCTCACAGTAGCGATTAAGTGCAATGAATCGGCAATGTAGTTCAATCGCCCAAGAAACCTCGACTTCCTTCTCTGGGAGGCATCTCTTGAATAACTTTAACCTTCAGGATCAACCTCAATACCTTTCCCACGACAACAAACCCTAGGAGTTTACGGATCGACTCAAAGGTGCACTTGTTGGGATTGGTCTCAATCAGACTTCTTCAACACATTAAGCAGTTTACGCAAATGATCTAGATGTTCTTCTTGACGTGATCGAGCTATCATGTCGCCGAGACCTTTATCTCGTGATGAATCATGTCATGAAATAATGTCACCATATACCGATAAGTGGCACCGCGTTCTTGATCCGAACGGCATAACCTTGTAGCGAAAGTGCCCCATGTAACAAAAGTAGTCTTCTCCATGTCTTGGAGCCATTTTGATCGATTGTAACCGGAGAAACCATCCATGAAGGAGAAAACCTTATCTTGGCGGTATTGTCAACGAACATCAATATGAGGAAGTGGGAAATCGTCTTTCGGACTCGCTTTGTTCGGATCTGTAATCCACACACATTCGTACTTTTCCATCCTTCTTGTACAGGCACCACATTAGCAACCCTGTGGATAAGAAGTAACTAAGAAACCAGCGTTGAACCGCTTCATGACTTGGCTTTGATTTTCTCGACATCTCGGGCATCTGACGAACCTTCATTTCAGGAGAAAACCTTTTTTTCGGCAATCGGTGTACCACAATATCAATGTCTAAACCGGGCATGTCTTCGTATGACCAAGCAAAACCTCAATATAGTCTCGTAGCATCCGAACCAACTTTTCTTTGACTCTCAAGACCCGCCCTATCTTGATCTCTTTTACATCTTCGTCGGTACCCAAATTCACAACCTCAACTTGCTCTTCGTGTGGTCAGTATAACTCGCTCTTCTTCTGTAGCATCGGCAAGTTCTCTGGCGCTTCACAATCTTCCTCACTTCCATCTTGCTTGGTAGATCGGATTATCGAAGTCATATTTAGCACTAGCATAGCTATTATTAACGAGATTCGAGTGATTCAGTGTATCACGTGGGTGTGTGTAAGAAACACATAGCTTTTGAAGGGTGATAAAGTAAAGAAAGAGAACAAACAATTGAATGCAAAAGTCCAACGATTTATTGAATGAAAATCGCAATCAACAGATAATAACCTCAAACGAGCCATGATGCCGGGTAAGGCACTAGGCTTTCAAAGTTTATTGTTCAAAACATAAAGAAATACGAAAACAAAACAAAAGCAATTACTCGACTAAAGGAGATTGGTATGACGTCTTGATCTTCCAATTCTTGAGCCCATGATCCGGTTGGGAAGATCCACTTGCGATGTCGAAGTCGTTGTCGCGTCTTCTATAGCATGGATTCCACTCGATGCGGAAAGGAAGTTGGCGGCACGTTTGCGGCGTATCATCTTCGACCTTGATGGTGAAGCCTAAACCATCTTGTCAAATTTGAAAGGAAGATCGGAAGCTGTCCCCAAATAGTACTACCTTCTTCAATGACTTGAGCATCCTTCAGTGAGGCCATCCTAGGCGAGCTTGTGTAACTCGGGAATGAGAGAAGCATGACTGGTATTGTTTCAAAAGCTTGAGGAGTCTCGAAGAATTCTCCTTCCATCTCAAGGTATCAGAATGACTGTAGATGACTGACCATATACTCTTCTTCACCACATCGTGACAACCTTTCCTTTCACCGGGTATTTCACCGATGCAAGGTAGAGGTAACCGCCCCATGTATCCAAGCGCCCAAGTAAGAGTAAATGGACGAATGTCCATGACAAAGAAAGTGGAGTCAAGAGTCTGGGAACCGACTTTAACAGGCAGAGTGAGCTCTCCAAGTACCGTTCGCTTAGAACCATCAAAAGCTCTCACGATAATGTCACTGGGTCTCAGAACCAACCCTTCGACATCAAGTCGATCAAAGCGATCTTGGAAGGATATTCAAAGCGAACCGGTATCACAAAACATGAGATAAAGTAACGCCCTTGCATTCAACGAGATGCAAGGCTTTGTTGTGTTTCTTTCAGTCAAATCAACATCGAGAAGCCTAGGCCGTTGGCGCCAGGCTAGCAATACAAACTTGAATTGGTCGGTGGTAGTGTCTTGAGGTACATGAGCTTTTGAAACTTCACCAAGGCATTAGCATGAGCCTCGAGCACAAGAGCGAGCCAAGCATGGAGATCTTGGACGGAGTCTGTCCCAACTGTTCCACAACATTGTAGTCACTCTTCTTGATAATCTTCAGAATTTCCTCCATTTCTTGTTTGGAGGTGTCTTCAGTAACTTCCTTTGGTACTTCTGGTTGAGCAGGATGAGTCACTGGTGCTTTCCCTCTAGCTTGGGGAATGGATTGAATAACTGGAATGCGAGCTGGAGTCGCGGTGTCTTTTGGAGGAGAGATATCTGGAGAGAATACTCTTCCGGTTCTGGTTACTTTACTTGATCCGGTGATGTTGTCAATGTCAGGAATGGTAGCTTCAACTGTAATATCTTCAATGGTCAGAGGGTCTTGCTTGACGCCATGATAGTAAACATCAGCTCCATAATTCCAAGGAATAGCCTTATTAGAGGAATACGGAACTGGTCTTGGAGAGGTAATGATGAGAGGTGCCACTCTAGGCAAAGGATCAGCAGAGGAAATCCTTATGGTGTTAACATCAATATAGTCTTCTGGGAAATCGTCACCCCATCCGGTCGCCTTAACATCTTCAATAGGGATCTTGTAGCTATCAGGAACAGTGTACTTCACCATGTAATCATACTTTCCACTTGGCTGCCCCAAGGTATCCCATACAGATGGTACTGTTTCATTCGCATTGTCAATCTTCAGCTTAGACATTTCTTCACACAGCTTCTGCACTGGTGGTTTCAGAAATAGTATCTCACGGTTGTCCATCATGCACTGAACACGTCTTCTTAGCCAAGCACAACCATCAGGCGCAGATGGGCACCAACGACAGTTCTCTGGGCATCCTGGATTGACACCGGCTTGCAACAAATTCTTCTTAAATCATCGAGGAATGGTCAAGTCATCTATGTTGAAAACATAAGTATCGCCAACAGCATTGGAACTCTTGTCATGATTAGGCATAGCGCGTTGATCACATTCGAGTCTCAACGGAGGGTCAAACTCAATCGCTTAGATTCAATCATATCTTGAATTTTGTTCTTGAGCCCAACAATCATCGATCGTGTCCGGGCTATTGGAATGGTAAGCACACTTAGCATTAGGATTGTATTTCGGAGAGGAAGTATTGACATTCTGAGGAGGATCCCTCAAAGTAATCAGCTCTGCTTTCAACATGTGTTGCAAGGCTTGCGACAATGGCATGTTGATCTTTAAACTGTCTTCGTGGCGTTACGTTACGCGTTGTCTCACGAGGTTGTCTTGATGTAGGATTGGAGATCACAACTGCCCCACAGATTGAGCACGGTCGGTCTTGGCTCGGCTTTTCGACCATACAACATTGGCTTCCTTCTTACCACCAAAAGATTTCTTCGCAGCATTTGAAGATGACTCTATCTGAATCTTCCCACTCTTGATACCGGCCTCAATACGCTCGCCTGTCAATATCAGCTCGGTGAATCCGGCTGAAGGGTTTCCAATTAGATGATTGAAGAATGGTCCTGTCAGTGTCCCCATAAACATATCAACCAACTCCCTATTGGACAAGGGTGGTTGAACTCACTGCTAGATCTCTCCACGAGCATACTCCTTGAACTTCTCATCACGACCCATAGACATGCTTTGTAGTTGCATGCAGTGGGTGTCAATTCACATTGTACTCATCGTCAGAAAGCATAAGCCAAATCACTCCAAGTACGGATACGGTCATTCTCTAGGTGATAGTACCATTCCAACGGGTTCGGACAAACTCTCTTGAAAATAGTGCATCCACAACTTTACATCATCGTGGGGATTGATCTTCTGAACATAAGACTTCAAATGCAGCTTAGGGCAAGACATGCCGTCATACTTAGCAAAAGTTGGAACTTTGAACTTGGGAGGAATCACAACACCAGGGACGAGACTCAGATCATCAAAATTCAGCCCGGACATCTTCAGGTTTTCCACAGCATTCAGACGATCTTCAAGTTGCTTGTACTTGTCATCTTCATTAGAGTATTGGACATCATCATAGTTCTTCTCAAGCTCGGCTGTTGCCTTCACCATCACCCTTGTTACTTTCCTCGGTATGGACACTTCCTTTGAGAGCTCAATCGGTGACCACCTTAGGACCACCTTTGTAGCGTCGCCCATGTTGAGAGACCAACAACCTTCTTCTTCTTGTTGATGAGCTTCTTCAAATCTTCTTGGCCTTGGACCAAACTGGTGAACATCTCTGGCCGAGCATTCGAGCTTGGAGATCTTTGTGACTGTTCAAGAGCCATTTCGCTAAAATAAATAGCGAGCAAATGAGAAAACCAATCTCCAATGTACCTGTGATGCAATGTTATGCTATGCTATGCAATGTTTATGCGAATGCAATGCAATGTTTTCAAGGACCTTAGAGATTTAAATTTGTTAAACAAACAACGAGCAAACATTTATTAGTACTCTTCTTATTATTCTTTTTCTTTTTAAGTACAAGAGATAGTTCAAAACAATAGAAGAAAAACATATAAATCCTAAAGCTCTAAGTCTCCCATGGGCGCTTCCTCTTGGTGCCGATGTAGGCGTTGATGCTTCGCTCCTCGTGAAGTAGCTTAGTCAACTCTAGCACTTTCTTCTCACTTGCGTAACATTGAGCCTCAAAGGTATCCCTCTCTTCCTTAAGCTGAATCCAGGATCTCTTCAAGTCTTCAAAATCAGTAGGCATGTCAGGATGGAGAACGGTATAGGGTACGTCACCTATAGCAAGGTTCCATAATTATAGCAGCGTGAATGGCATCATGAGGTTTTGAGCTCGAGCTCGCACCCATTTGAGGTAAGGTTCCCAAGGAATGGAGTTCGGGTGCCCCAAAGTCTTGGTATCAGTCTTCTTTATCATGCCCCAAGCGTGTATAAACCTTCGTCGGTAATTCTGGAGATCATGATTGTAATCGAACACAATATCTTGGAGAAGCATATCATGTGGACCATCTCTTGAGCAAAACCAAACGACGTAAAGCTAAGGAAGGGTTGTAATACCTCCCTTATACCAAGGAGTGGTACATTAGAATTCTCCACAACGCTCAATGAATGTGAAGTCCTTTTGAGAGAAAAGTCTCCAACGGATATCGAATGAGAGAGTGACATCAACCTTTGAGACCATCTCAACCTTTGTTCATTCTTCAAAGCGATGGAGGAAGGTGCGAAATAAACCACGGAAAGTAACGGTATACAACACATGAGAGTTCTTTGTCGCTTAGTAGTACGAGTGTGGAGAGAATGTAGAATATCTCCAAGTAAAGTAGGCACTGGATTGCGGGTAAGGAACAACTTGATGGCATTGATATCTATGAATTGATCCGAGTTAGGAAATAGAACCAAACCATAAATTAGCAAGGCCACAATGTCTTCAAATGCATGGAAACTCATAACTTTGAGGAATTCTCGGGCTTTCTTAATTAGGAACTTGGAAAGTAAACCCTTAACTCCACTTCTAGTTTCCCAATTGGCTTCAATGTCTGAGCGCTTAAGATGTAAAGCGGATGCAATGTCTTCATACTTAGGAACCTTTTCTAGACCGGTGAATGGCATTTGGTCAAGAATAGGTACCCCAAGTAGCTTAGAGAACTCTTCTAAGGTAGGAACCAACTGATAATCTGGGAATGTAAAGCAATGGTGTTTCGGATCGAAGAACTGGAATAGGACATGCATCATATCTTCTTCAAAACCGGAGATAACCAAATCGAGTAGATAACCATGTCTTTTGATGAACGAGCATGGGTGGGAATTTCGAAACCAATTCTTTGGTGAGAAGGGATACCCATGAAATTGATTCGGATAGTCTTTCTAGAAGCCATAATCCCTACAAAGCAGCAAAGATAAATCCCTAGGTCCTTGAAATAGTTAGAAATGATATGCAATGCAAATGATGTCATGATGTCATGTTTAGCACACACAAACAATTCACACAATGAGCCTAGGTTTAAGGCTTGCATGAGGTATAGGTGATTACCCACCAAAAGTTTGAGTTGGTTCATCTGTCCTATAATAACCGGGTTCTAGGAATCTCACATCATAGATCTTTCTCGTAGGCGCTTATTTCAATCGACGCCAAGTGGTCGATCGAAAATGTCCCAAAGTCTAATCTCAATGAGCGTAGCATCGGTATCAACCAACCTCGGTCTACCAAAGCCGGCCATCTCACTACCTTCTAATGGCCAAGATGGGTCAATTAAGGTTCTAAAAGTTTAGTTAGCGCTTGATGACACCATGAAGCCAAATACTATCTTCAACTTGGGAATGAAGAGTATCGGGACAACCAAAGTGTCACGCTAACGTAGCCATCATGTTGACCGTTTAGTTATACGTCTAGCGGTCGCGATGATCTAATGCTACTTACCTAAAAGGAAACCCGGATCCGGGTGTAGGATCCCCCAACAATATAATACCCAAGCAACCCTTAAAGATAAAGCATACAAGTCAAACAAAAAGTAGTAAAAATGATCTAGAAATCCCTAAGGCAATTCTCTCTTTTAGGGTGAGTCCCCAGCAGAGTCGCCAGTTCTGTGATACGGTGAACTGACTTTGTAAGATTTTTGTATCCAAATGTACGGATAGCAAGAGTCGCCACCGACTTTTATTTTTATCCAATTAAGGGAAGGTAAAGTAGAAAAAGACCTTCGTTAGATTCGAGCGGAGAATGGTTATGAAAAGGGAAGGTATTAGCACCCCTTTCCATCCGTAGTTATCTACGGGCTCTTAGTTGCTCTAGATCACTTTTTTAAAATTGCTTTCTGTGTGTTTGACAAAAAATGTTTTGAAAGAGGCATTTCGCTTTGACTTTGTAATGACTCATGTAGGAGTGTATACAAAGTGTTCGGAAATGTTTTTTTGTTTTGAAAAGAATTTGAACTTCGAAAAGAGTGTGTGGTGTGAAAAGCATTTGGTTTAGAGCAAGCAACTAAAAGACTTATTTACCCACTCAGAATTGGTCGTTTTTTGTACTTCTAAGTTCCTTTAGAATAGCGCTAGCCGTACCATTAGTTAGTAGGTAGCTCCATTCGTTGGATGTAAGCGGGACATTCGAAGGGACATCGGATGGTCATAGAAAGCAACTTGTAGGAAGTATCCTAGCACATTCGAAGGGACTATCATCATTTTTCGTAGGCGACAATCGAGGGTCAAGATCATGTATTCGGAGGCGACATCGTGGGTCTATGATCTTTGTATCGAAGGGACTATGATGATTTGTTTTGAAGGCAACGGTGCTAGAATACCTCTACGTTCGAGGGACATGACCATTTTGAATTCGCAAAGGCAACGAGAGAGAATTACCCTAAGGGGTGCGTGTGTGAAAGAAGTGTGTCAAATTCAGATATTTTATCTTGAAGATTAGAGTGAGCTATGTCCATTTTATCTTGCCATACACGCCTAGTTACTAGCAATTTATAGGGCGCGGAAATTAAAATGCGGAATGTAAAGTGCGGAAAGGTAAATCCTACGCTATTACATGGCTTTGGGGCAAATACATAATTTAAAATGCGGAAAATAAAATCCTAAATTAAACTATTACATCCCATATACAGTTACATTATTGGAAAATAAAATGAAAACGGAAGAATCGTCTGAATCGGAACAACCTGTGAAAGAATGAGAAATCGGAAAATACGATATGAATCGAACAAGAGAAAAAATGTTAGAAAAAATGTAAATTTAAAATTGGAAAAAAATATGACATGCTGGAAATAATGCAAACATGCTAAAATAATTTTTTGGGATTTTTTAAATGCATTTTAGTAATTAAAAATGAATTTACAATGATTTAAATGCAAAATTACAAATAAAAATAAATATGCATGCAAAAATGTATTTTTTAATTTATTAAATTAAATAAAGATTTTCAGAATATAAACGTGAAAAGAAAATATTTTTTGGTAATTTTTTAATGCAGAATAAAAATTATGAAAAGAAATTAAAACAATGTAAAAATATTAAAATATGAAAAATATGAAAAAGTTGAGTTTTGGAAAAAGAATGGCAAAACTGGTCCTGATGAGGATCGAACTCGTGACCAGGGAGAGTATCCATGAACAGTCCACGCCTTAACCAACTGAGCCAAGTGTGCTTCACTGTTTGAGATCCGGAGTGAGTGGGTTTTCACACGCGTCGCTCTCCCACTGCCTCGTCTCCGCGCCAACGATCGTCTTCTCCGATTCAAATATTTGAAAGCTTGCGTCGGCCTTCCTTCGACGCTACAAGCCCTGGCTACATGGAAAATCAAGTACAAGTAATATAAATGCATTGTAAATACATGGTTCGATTCCAGGCATCGTTCCGAATTCATTGGTCATGGTCTCATGGTCCAATTTTTTCATTTAAGGGAAACCCTAATTCGTTCACAGAAACCCTAATCATGGTGTAACACGATTTAGGCCATAGAAATTCAATTGACTTGCCCAGGAAGCTTGCAAACACTTCACTAAACACAAAAACAACAACAAATCGAGTTAATAATGCATGAATGAAGGAATTCGAATTTGAAAAAAGTGTGAGCAAACCGATTTCGAATTTCTTGTTTCTGGATGGTTTTGAATGATGTAAGAGTCTGGATCGACTCTGGAGACCTCAAGGAATGCAATGGAATCCTCAAAATTGCTTGAAAACGGCTGGAAGTAGGATTGCTAGTAGCTTGAGAACACGGTTTTGGCTTTTAGGTTAGGGTTTCTGGAGCAATTTTTCTGTTCCTTGCAATTGGTATGCATCAAGTATAAGTACTGGAAGGATTTGGCATTGTTTTGGGAAAGAATTGATCAATAATCAATGATAATCAAATTTGATTTTTTGCAAAAAATCAAATCTTCAAACTTTGGTCAATTTTCAATCTAATCTTCCCATATTGATCCAATTTCGAAATTGCTGGCTTTTAATGGATTGATTGGATCACAAAGAAGAAATAAAAATCAAATTTGCAATTAATTTGGATTTTATACTTTATTTTTCAATTTAATTTGTATTTAAATGAATAAATTCCAAATTAAATAGGAAAATAAAATAAAAATTCGTGGCGTTGGGCTTGGATATTCCTAATTGCATGAGGAATAAGTTAGGATGAAGAAAAAGTAGGCCCATTTGCAAAGTTTTTGATTTTTAGAAGTATCTCTCTTTGTGCATTCTTTCAAAATTGCCCAACTTGTGAATGGTGTATCTTGCTCAATTTTCCACATTTTTGAGTGTTCTTGGACTTTTTGGAAAGCTCTAAGAGTCCTCTAACCAACCTTTTTGGTCTCATCTCAATTGGAGTTACCATGCTCAATATATCTTCAAAGCAAAAGTTGACTTTTGTTGACTTTGAAAATGACACTGTAATGTTTTGAGCTATACCTCTCAAATGAAGCATTTTTGGACATTCTTGTGAGACATGAAGTTGTAGAGAATTGAATTTCCTTCAAAACAAGAGGTGGTGGAAAAATTTCTGAGAAAGTATGAGAAAGTTATGATCAGTCAAAGTTATGTTGACTTTTCACCTAGAAACCCTAATTTAGAAAGTTTGACTTTTGAGCAAATCTTGAGTTTTCTTGATGAATCATGATCAACCCTTGATCAAATGATGAATGTAACTTCAAAATGAGGATGTTGACCAAAAATTATGAAGTTTGTTGTATGTTGACCACATTGACTTTTGTCAATCTGATTTTCAACCATCGAGCAATTATGCGAGAAACTTGACTTGTGAGGCTTGAAACTTGACATGGAGAATCTTTGAAGCATATGAGGAGGCATGAAGACCATTGGAGATGTTGGAAGTTCATCTTGACTTGAGAGATACCAAACCCTAGTTTGGGTTGATTGTCTAGGAGAGAGTTTGTCTGATCAACTCTTGAGGAATCCTTGAGCATAGATGTATGAAATCTCTTGAGTAGATGGAGGGAAAATTTTGGGGTATGACAACTTCACAAACTCCTTCTCCCATATAAAACTATCAATCTTCTTATTCCAAGCTCTTGGAGCTTGCTTCAGTCCATACAGGGCTTTATGAAGCCTGTACACCTTTCTCTCTTTGTTATGTTTCACAAATCCAACTGGTTGTTTAACATAAACTTCTTCGTCCGAGGGTCCATTCAGGAATGCATACTTTACGTCCAATTGACATATGTGCCAACTGTTTATTTCTGCTAAACCAATAACCAATCTGATTGTTTCGATTCTAGCCACAAGTGCAAAAACCTCATTGAAGTCAATTCCTTCTTTCTGGAGAAATCCTTTTGCCATTAACCTTGCTTTGTGTCGAGTTACTTCCCCTTTAGGATTAATCTTCACTTTGTATACCCACTTGACATCAATTGCCTTCTTGCCTTGAGGTAATTCGACAAGTGACCAAGTTTTGTTGTCTTCGATGGATTTCACTTCTTCGTTCATTGCTTCCATCCACTTCGAATCTTTCAATGCTTCATCTGTATTGACAGGTTCGACATCTGCATAGAAATCATAATGTACCAGCTCACCTTCGTCATCAACCACATCATCTGATGTAACCATACAATCTTACAACCTTGCAGGCATGCGTCTTGCTCTCTAAGGTCGGCTTGTGCTTGGTTGATCTATAACTGCTGGTTCCTCTTGTCAAACTTCTCTTTCGACTTGAGTTTCTAGCTCTTCAAGTAAAATTCTTACTGAATCTTTATTGACATTTCGACTCCAGTCCCACTCTTTAAGCTAATCTATAATCACGTCCCTGCTTATCACAATCTTCTTGTTTATGGGGTCGAACAACTTGTAACCTCCTGTCGAATGATATCCCACTAGCATCATTTGACTCGACTTGTCATCAAGTTTTCTTCTCAACTGATTTGACACATGTCTATGTGCAATAGATCCAAATACCTTCAGATGATTTAAGCTAGGATTCACACCAGACCAACATTATTCTAGAGTAATTCCTTCTAGCTTCTTCGTTGGACATCTGTTCAAAATATAAGTTGTAGTCGACACAACTTCACCCCAAAACTCTTTAGGTAAATTCTTGCCTTTTAACATACTTCGAACCATATTAATGATGGTTCGATTCTTCCTTTATGTAGTCCCATTCTGTTGTGGAGTGTAGGGTGGCACCACCTCATGCATAATCCCTTATTTTTCACATAACATGTCGAAATCTTTAGACACATACTCTCCACCACCATTATTTCTCAAAACTTTGAGCTTCCGACCGCTTTGCCTTTCGACCATAGACTTAAACTTCGAAAATAACTTGATCACTTCACTTTTCTTCTTGATCAGGTAAGTCCACATTTTTCGAGTGAAATCATTTATGAACGTGACAAAGTATTTATTACCTCTAAGCGAATCCACCTGGATTGGTCCACATACATCAGAGTATATGATTTCGAGAACAACCTTCGACTTGCCTCCCACATCCTTGCTGAAGCTTTTCTTGTGTTGCTTTGCTTTCACATATTCCTCACACACTTCGTTTGGAATGTCGATTTCTGGAAATCCTGAAACCATATTCTTTCTCTTCAAATCTCTGATGTCTCTAAAGTTGAGATGACCTAGTCGATAGTGCCATATCCATTCGTCTATGCTTGCTGCAGTCGAAAGGCACTTGTGCTGCATCACATTGAGTTCGATCTTGAAGGTTCTATTCTGGGATATGAGCCTTCAAGATTAGCCTTCCATTCGCATTGACAACTCTCATCGGCTTGTCTTTGACAATCACTTTGTAATTCTTTTCGACCAAATGCTCTATACTAAGCAAGTTTCTCTTCATGCTTGGAATGTATAATACATTTGAAATTACTTCCCATTTTCCATCTTTACTCATGATCATAACATCTCCAATACCTTCAACTGCTAGAGTATTGTCATTTGAAAAATTCACCATGTTCTTCATTGAGGGTTTTAGATTGACAAACCAATCTTTTCTTCCAGACATATGTGATGAGCATCATGAATCCAAGTAACATCAATCCTTGAATTTCTCTTCATCTCTTGTTGTGACCATCATCAACGTCTCTTCTTCTTCATGATTTGCAAGCTTTGCATCACTTTCTTGATTCTTTCGCTTCTCTGGACAATCACTCGAATAATGACCATACTCCTGACAATTGTAACATTGAATGTGACTTTTGTCAGGCTTTCGACCACCACCTCTTTGGTTTCCTTGATATGGTCTTCTCTGATTCGACACATTTCCTTTGTTCTGGTTTCCTCTACCAATAGAATTGTTGTAGCCACCTCTACCTCTGTCGAACCACTTTCCTTTGCCTTTGGTTTCTTTTGCTGAATTTGCCTGCAAAGCCACATCACCCTTTGTCTTGCTTGCAACTCTTTCACTCATTCTCTGTTCATGAGATTCAAGCATCCCTTGAAGCTCTTCCTTTGTCAATTTCGACAAATATTTCCCTTCTTCAATAGCCACTACCACGTGGTCGAACTTGGGAGCCAAAGATCTCAAAATCTTTGAAACAACAACTCTTGTTGTTAATGCTTCTCCATATATCTTGATTTGATTCACTAGTTTTGTAACTCTAGTAAAGAAATCAGATATGTTTTCACTATCTTCCATTTGAAGCAATTCATATGTTCTCTTGTGAGTTTGTAACCTCACCTCTTTCACCTTTTCTACGCCTCCAAAAGATTTCTCAAGAATATCCCAAGCTTCTTTTGCAGATTTTGTATCACTGACCTTTTCGAAGTTGTCTGGACTCAGACATTGATGAATTATAAAGAGGGATTTATAACTCTTCTTCTCCAATTCTGTGTGTTCTTTATTTTCTTCTTCTGAAGCGTCTTCTTCAAGCTCTTTTACTCCATCCTTTACAAGATCCCACAGAGCTTGACAACGGAATAAAAATATCACCTGCTTGCACCAATTCTCATAGTTATCTATTTTCAGAATTGGAAGACTTGCTGGATAATTCATATTCCCATAGCTCACTACCATCGTGAATTCTTCTTCTACGATCGTTATTGATTGTTCTTGATTGTTATTCCTTTGAATCGATTGAGCTCTTGATACCAGATGTTGGAAATCCACCAAATATATATGATGAATTTCTACCAATCTTGATGGACAAGATTGATATCACCACACAATGACAATGAACAATTAAAGAAAAGAAGAAGAAGAAGAAAGAATTATTTTCTACAAAATAACTCTCTGCCCACTATAACACGGTGGGAGAAATGACTTGTTTGTTTTACGTTTTATCGCAAATGTTGCGGATAGCGAGAGTCGCCACCGACTTTTCTTTTATCCAATAAAGGAAAGGTGAAAAGAACAGGAAAGACCCTTTATCGATTCTGAGTAAGGGAGGTAATTATGAAAAGGGAAGGTATTAGCACCCTTTCCATCCATAGTTATCTACGGGCTCTTAATTGCTTAACTCACTTTTGAAACTTTGCTTTCTGTGTGTGTGATTTGAAAAGTATTTTTGAAAAGTATTTGAAAAGTATTTCGCTTTGACTTCGTAATGATTCTTGTATCAGTCCTCAAGAATATATACGAAGTGTTTGGAAATATTTGTTTAGAAAAACGTAACTTTGTAATGATTCTCGTATGAATGTATACAAAGTGTTTGTTTGAAAGTATTTTTGAAAAGAGTGTGAGGTGTGAAAAGTATTTGGATTGGATTGGAGCAAGCAATTAAAAGTCTTATTACCTACTCAGAAGGGTCGTTCTTGTTATTTTCCTTCTCCTTTAGGACAATGCTATCCATACCATTAGTTTGTAGGTAAATCTATCCGTTGGATGTGAAGGGACAATCGTAGGGTCATCGTATGGTCATTGAAGACAATGTGTAAGGATACCTTTAGAAATTCGAAGGGATAATCATCACTTATTCGTAGGCAACAACCGAGGGATGAGATCATATATTCGTAGGCAACAACTGAGGGATGAGATCATATATTCGTAGGCAACATCGAGGGTCATCGAGGGATTATGATCTTTGTATCGAAGGAACTATTATGATGTTATTCGTAAGCGTCTTTGCTAATGGTATCCCTACGTTCGAGGGACATGACCATGTTAAGTCGTAAGGCAACAAGAGAGGATACCCTAAGGGGGTGCAAGTGTAAAAATAGTGTGTTTGATTCAGATATTTTTTCTTGATTATTAAAGTGATCTAACGATTGATTTTAGTCTTAGCATGCAATCCTATTATCCATACATCTAAGCAGTTAATATATGTACAGAAAATAAAGGTGCGGAAAGCAAAAGTGCAGAAGATAAATCCTAAGATATTATAGGGCTTTGGGGCAGTTACATAATAGAGGTACGGAAAGTAAAATACGAGAAATTAAATCTACGTTATTACAAAAATGCCCTTGCGACCTATACATCGATTTCTAGAATTTAAATGCGAAAAAATAATAAATAAATAAAAGAAAAAATCTTTTGAGGTTAGTAAAAATATTTAAGGTTAATAAACCTAATTACTAGAAAGAAAAGTATTTTTTTGTGAATTTTCTAGTTAATTAGCAATCAATTAAGAAAAAACCTATTTCTAATTAATTAGCAATCAATTAAGAAAGTAATTTGAAATGAAAGGAAAAATAAAATATTATTGTATCTAAAATTAATTAAACATTTTATTAACCTAAATCTAAAATTAAAATATTTTTGGGTTTTTTACTAGTGGTGAAAATAATTTTGAAAGAAAATTAAAAGAATTAGAAAATGTGAAAGAAATTAGTGTAAAAAAAATAGGATGACCTTGTTGAGGTTTGAACCCACGCCCTTGGGGTTGTAGGTTCAAAATTCCACCATTACTCCACTTGACCATGGTGATATATGCGTGCCTCCAAAAATATATGTGTGAATCCTGTGAAAAATCAGAAATATTGGAAAAAATTGCAAAAGGCAGGATCGAACCTGTGCCTTGAGAGAGTGAGAGGACTAGCGCGCACATGGTTAACCCCTGGGGTGGTGATACATCCATTAATAATAGTACATTGATAAATATATAAGTGTTGTTATTTTTTGAAAATCAAACAATCACAACCAAATGCGCGCTAGGTCCCATGGCTGTTTGAATGAACCAATTAGAGCATGCCACCCATGCCTTGCCTTAGTCTTCACTGGTCAACCGCCCTGGGTGGCGTTTCCGGTTGTCTTCTTAGGCAAGGAGAGGATCAGAACCTTCAAAATAAAGCCAATAAACACAAAAGGAGGACCCTATCCCCCTAAATCGAACCTCAGGAATTCAATGGTGGTGTTAATTTAGTCTGATTCGGCCTGTATCAATGGGTTCGAAGCTTACAACTCCATATTCCCTAACAATGGTGTTTCATCATTCATGTGCTAAAACTTACAAACAATGCATCAAATTAATTCAAAACAACATAATGAACATGAATGAATGCATAAACACAATTTATATCATGTAAATCGAAAGTTAGAAATCCCAAATTTTACCAAACCGGTGCAACTTCGTGGGGATGGCTACGACTTGCTTTGGAATGATGTAAAGGCTTGGATCGGTTCCTGGAAGCCTTAGGAGTATGAATCGATGATTGAAATTGATTGAGAAAGGCTGGAACTTGTGATACGAATTTTCCCTAAGTTTGCTATTTTTTGGAATTTTCGTGCTTATGTATGAGCGCAACAAACCTTGTCCTTTGCATCTGGTCTTGTTGTGTATATATAGAGGAGCAAAATTAGGTCAATACTTGTGAGAAAATATTTGGCATTCATTGAGAAATATTTGATTGAAAAATCAAATGTAATATTTCCAAAATTGCTCAATCTTCATGCCATCAATTCTTGTAAAATATTTGGCATTCATTGAGAAATATTTGATTGAAAAATCAAATGTAATATTTCCAAAATTGCTCAATCTTCATGCCATCAATTCTTGTACGATTTTGCAAGCTTGTTGTGACTTACTTGGACCTCAAGAATGATAAATATCCAGCCTTGCACGCCTCATCTCAAATTTTTGTATTTTATTTTGATTTAATTTAATTTTTAATGGATAAAATCAAAAATAAATACAATAAAAATGAACATGGCACATGGATGGGCTTGGGGCCTCTTGATGATGTTAGAAACAAGTTCTAATCATAAAAATGTAGGCCCATTTGGAAAAAATTCAAGATTGCTCAATATTTCTTTCATAGACTTCCTCAAAATTTCCAAACTTGCATCAACTATATCTTGCTCAATTTTCATCATTTTGAAATATTCTTGTACTTTTTAGAAAGCTTAAGATGTCATTTAAACACTCCTTTTGGTATCATATTCATTGAAGCTTCCATGTTTATGTACACTTCTTTGGAAAAAGATGACTTTTTGTTGACTTTTAGAAGGAGCTATAATGTCTTGATCCATAACTTTCAAATGAAGCATTTTTGGGAAAAGCTTGTGAGACACAAAGTTTTAGATAATTCAATTCTCTTCAAAATGAATTTTGATAGAAATTTTTTTGATAAAGTATGTGAAAGTTATGCCTGGTCAAAGTTCTGTTGACTTTCCCCTTAAGAAACCCTAATTTAGAAACTTTGACTTTTGATCAAATCTTGAGTTTTCTTGATAAATCATGATCAACTCTTGATCAAATGATGAATGTAACTTCAAAGTCTTGATGTTGACCAAAAATGATGAAGTTTGACTGTATGTTGACCATAATTGACTTTTTGTCCAATTCAACTGATTTTCAACCATCTGAGCAATTGATTGAGCAAACTTGAGCTGTGAGGGTTGAAACTTGGCATGGTGATGCTTTGAAACATATGAGGAGACATGATGATCACTTGAGGCATTAGAACTCATTTTTGACTTGAGAGAAGCAAAACCCTAGTTGTGGGTTGATTGCTTAAGAGAGGGTTTGTTTGGTCAACCTTTGAGGAATCCTTGAGTATGGAGATGTGTATTGACTTGAAAAATAGGAGGGAAAATTTTGGGGTATAACAGTTTCCCCTGTTCAATATTCTTGTACATGAGGGGTTAGATTGGTATGTTTGCCTTTCGTGACCTGAAGGTAGAAGATGATTGAACACTCGAGTACACTTGAAATTTGCACTCGCTGATGTATGGAGTGAGATCGTCTACTGACGATGTGCTGGAATGGGATTATAGATGCCATTTAGAGAAGATGATGCTAGGGAGTGAGTCGTACGTTAGAATCCATGCTCGTCTTTGAATGAGGCTATTAGTATGCATTAACTTTTAACCAGATATGCAACATTCTGTAGGTGGAGAGATGACCATGTGTAGTCGGAGATGGGCTTAAAGATGCCATATAGAGATACTGGTGACGAGAGGGAGTCAGAATAAACCTTCGCCTTGGCTTTAACTTAGATAAGCATTCTTTAGGATGTAGATAGTTTTCCCGTCTTGTTTCGGGTATTAATTTGTATCCTGCTGTCTGTTGGTGAACCCGTCTTGTCGTTTAGATAGTTTTCCCGTCTTGTTTCGGGCATTAATCTTTGACCTTCTGTCCGAGAATTTGTGAATAATTTTCACCTGTTTGAGAATTTAACCTGAAAGAACGAGGTTAGTCTTATGGACATTATGATGCATGCGAGTATATAATAATGCTTGAGAATGATATATGCACATGTTATGATTTTTTTATGAATGATGTATGAATGTAGATGTTGTGGTATTTCAAAACATATCCATCTTGAAGAAGATAGGAATGTTCTGCTGGAGATCTTCGACTTCTGCTTGGGGATGTAGTTGTTGGAGACCCTGACTGGGGAATAAGAGAGATGTGAATTCCTCCAATGCAATATCTGACCAGGTTTCAGGTCGGGATATCGATGTTGTTAGGGAATGATAATCCTTGTGATACTCCACTGGGGATGAATATCTTGCGTATGGTTTTTGAAGAAATAACCCTCGTTGGGGAATGATGTGGTTTTGAATAACCTATTATTGCTCGGAGACTGACATAATAAGCTGGTTGATGATTTGCTACTGCTCGGGGACCAATGTAACAAAGTTGACGTTCACTACGCGGGGAATGATGTGACAATGTAGATGATCACTCCTCGGGGACTAACGTGATGAGATGAAACGATCACTGCTCGGGGACTAACGTGATGAGTTGGGACGATCACTGCTCGGGGAGTAACTTGATGATGTTGATTATCACTGCTCAGGGACTAACGTGATGAGTTGAGACAATCACTTCTCGAGGACTACAGGATGATTTGAGACAATCATTGCTCGGGGATTAACGTGATGAGTTGAGACGATCAATGCTTGGGGACTAACGTAATAATGTTGATGATCACTGCTCGGGGACTAACGTGATGAGTTGAAACGATCACTGCTCGGGGACTAACGTGATGACTTGACATGATCATTTCTCGGGGACTAACGTGATGAGTTGATAAGATCACTGCTCGGGGACTAACGTGATGAGTTGATAGGATCACTGCTCGGGGACTAACGTGATGGTTTGATAGGATCACTGCTCGGGGACTAACGTGATGAGTTGATAGGATCACTGCTCAGGGACTAATGTGATGAGTTGATAGGATCACTTCTCGGGGACTAACGTGATGGGCTGGAAATTGTCTTGCTACCGCTCGGGGACTAAGGTAACAAGCAGAAATGTGAACGCTACTGAAAGGGGATGATAGAGTAGTAATCTTATTGGAGAGATCCGTCTCTGTCGAGAGAGTGATGGCTCTGTGGGGATTGTAGAGATTGTCTTGTGGGGAATATTTTTGTGAAACTTACTCTGCGGGGATGTGCTGGTGACTTAGGTTGTCATCTCAATTCCTAGAGCCTGTAGTAATTGCTATTTCTGTTTGCTTTTTGTGTATTTGTGAACAAATATTTATTGTCAGATGCATATAATCATTCAAAGCATACATTGAACTTTATGTAAACAAATCAAATAAAAGTAAAAAGTTTGGAACTGGAAAAGGAAAATTGTATTAATTTTGAAAAGTAAGCCTATAGACAGGAAGTTCATGTACAGAGAGACAAATATCTTAGTAAGAGGAAATTGTCGGAAGCATTGGAAAAATAGTAAAGTCTATGTGGAAGTAATCTCGTTGAGTTTCAAACTCTACTATTGCTAATATATTTTGACTATCTCATCTTCTTGTTGCCCGAAGAAAGTGATTGAATTGATCTGCGCCATTTAAACTTGAAGCTGATAGTAGTGTAGTAGATGATCTTGACGAGACATAGTCATACGCTTTTAATCCCTAACTTTTTCCTAGACCGCCCTTTCAGGTTTTCAGTCTACCGTGATACCCTTTTTTGCCCAAGTCGCCTTTGCAGGTTTTCGACTTGCCGGGTGTATCTTTTTTATATGTCCCTAAATTTTGCCCAAACCCTTTTGGTTTGCCGGGACGCCCTTATTTTCGCCTAGGCCCATCGACCTAGCGGGTCTCTTTTATGCGTAGTATTTTTTGACTATGTTTGCGTTCATAGGGTGCGGGAAATATTCTCCATCCATAGTGCTCAGTATCATGGCTTTGCCGAAAAATATTGTCTTGACTACAAATGGTCCCTCATAGGTGAGAGTCCATTTTCCCATGGTATCACCTTGTGGTAGTATGATGCAGTTGACTACTAGATCGCCAACTTGGTATACTCGATGCTTGACTTTCTTATTGAAGACTTTGATCATTCATTTTTTATATATCTGTCCATGGCAGATAGATGCGAGTCGCTTCTCATTGATCAAGTTTATATGGTCAAGTCGAGTCTGGACCCATTTGTCTTCATCTAACTCTGCATCCTTCAATACTCTAAGCGAGGGTATCTGGAACTCAATAGGTAAAATTGCTTCCATATTGTACACGAGAGAGAATGGGGTTGCCCCTGTAGATGTTCGTACTGAAGTGCGATAGCCGTGGAGAGAAATTGAAAACATCTCATACCAATCCTTATACGTCACTGCCATTTTCTGTATGATCTTCTTAAGACTTTTGTTGGGGGCTTCCACTGCGCCATTCATATTCGGCCGATATGGAGAAGAGTTGTGATGCTTTATCTTGAATTGCGTGCAGATTTCGGTGATCATGTTATTGTTAAGATTAGTACCATTGTCTATGATAATCCTTTCAGGGATGTCGTATCGGTAGATGAGATTATGTTTGATGAATCGAGCCACAACATTCTTGGTAACAGATGCGAACAAGGCTGCTTCTACCCACTTGGTACAGTAATCGATAGCAACGAGGATGAAATGGTGTCCATTAGAAGCGATCGGCTTGATTTTTCCAATCATATCAATGCCCACATCGTGAAAGGCCAACGAGTTTTCAGGACATTCAGCGAAACTGGAGGAACATGTACTTTATCTGCGTATATCTGGAATTTGTGACAAGATCGAGAATATCGATAACAATCAGCTTCCGTAGTGGACCAGTAGTAACCTGCTCTCAAAATCTTATTAGCCATTGTATGTCCACTAGAGTGAGTACCAAAAGCGCCTTAATGCAACTCTTCCATGATTCGTTCAACTGTCTTTTTATCTACACATCAGAGTAAGGCAAAGTCATGGTTGTGTTTGTATTGAATGTTGTTACTGAGAAAGAACTTGGCAACAAATCTCCTTAGAAACTTCTTATCGTTGATAGATGCCCCTTTAGGGTATTCTTGAGTCTCGAGATACCTCTTCACTTCGTAGAACCAAGGTTTCTCCCCTACTTCTTTAGTATCAAGTTCACAACAATATTCTAGTTCGTCTAGTCTTTCAATAGTAATCTGAGGAGCCTCGTTGTCCCATCTGACTTTGAACATGGATGACATGGTAGCTAACGCGTCTACCAATTGATTCTCTTCTCGTGGAATATGCTTGAACGTGATTTCTTCGAAGTAGGGGATCAAGTTCAACACATGTTCTTGATATGGAATGAGATTCAGATGCTTCGTATCCCATTCGCCCTTGATCTGACTAATCACGAAAGCTGAGTCTCCATAGACTTGCAAGAATTTGGTCCTTAAGTCAATAGTAGCTTGAATGCCCATGATGCACGCTTCATATTCTTACATATTGTTGGTGCAGTCGAAACATAACCTGGTGGTGAAAGGTGTATGGTTGCCCTTAAGAGATATGATCACAGAGCCAATACCATTGCCAAGTGCGTTAGAAGCTCCATCGAAGACCATGGTCCATCAGGATCCTGGCTCAGGTTCTTCATCCGGTCCAGGCTCTTCGTAATTGGTGGCTAACACAATATCCTCGTCTGGGAACTCGAAATGCATAGACTGGTAGTCATCTACGGCTTGATGAGCCAAATGATCTGCTAATACACTTCTTTTGATCTCTTTTTGAGTAGTATACTGGATGTCGTATTCAGTCAAGATCATTTTCCATCTTGCTATTCTTTCGGAGATAGTAGGTTTCTCGATAGTGTATTTTATCGGATCCATCTTAGAGATCAACAAGGTAGTGTGAGTCAACATATATTGTCTTAGTCGGCGAGCAGCCCAAGCCAAAGCGCTGCAAGTTTTCTCGAGCTGCGAGTATCTTGTTTCATAGTCGGTAAACATTTTTCTAAGGTAGTATATTGTATACTCTTTTCGACCAAACTCATCATGTTGCCCCAACACACACCCCATTGAATTCTCTAATACTGTTAAGTACATGATGAGAGGTCTTCCTTCAACTAGTGGCATCAGGATAGGAGGTTCTTGTAGGTACTCCTTGATTTTGTCAAAAGCTATCTGGAAATCATTGTTCCATTCTACTACTTGATCTTTCTTCATTAGTTTGAAGAGTTGCTCACAAGTAGCAGTTAGATGTGCAACAAATCTGACAATGTAATTCAGTCTTCCTAAGAAATCTCTTACTTCCTTCTCGGTACGGGGAGCTAGCATTTCTTGAACAACTTTAAACTTAGAGGAGTCAACTTCAATACTTTTACGATTGACAACAAATCCCAAGAGTTTTCCGGATCTGACTCCAAAGGTGCATTTGCTCGGATTTAGCCTCAACCTGTATTTCTTCAGTCTATCAAACAACTTATACAAATGATTGATATGGTCTTCTTCGGTTTGTGATCGAGCTATCATGTCGTCAATATAGACCTCTATATCGTGATGGATCATATCATGGAATAAAGCTACCATAGCGTGATGATATATTGCGCTAGCATTTTTCAACCTAAACGGCATGTGTTATACCCCAAAATTTTCCCTCATACTTCTCAAGACAATCCACAGCTCCATACTCAAGGATTTCACAAGGGTTGACCAGACAAACCCTCTCCTAAGCAATCAATCCAAACTAGGGTTCTGCTCCTCTCAAGTCAAGACGGACTTCCAAGACTTCAAGTGGTCATCATACCTCATTATATGCTTCAAGGGATCACCATGTCAAGTTTCAAGCCTTACAAGTCAAAATTGCTCATCTAGTTGCTCAGATGGTTGAAAATCAACTATATTGGACAAAAAGTCAATTGTGGTCAACATATAGTCAAAATTCATAATTTTTTTGTCAACATGAATATTTTGAGGTAATATTCATCACTTGATCAAGGGTTGATCATGATTCATTAAGAAAATTCAAGATCTGATCAAAAGTCAAAGTTTCTAAATTAGGGTTTATTAGACAAAAGTCAACAGAACTTTGACCAGGCATAAATTTCACATACTTTATCAAATTTTTTCCACCAAAGCTCATTTTAAAGGGAATTCAATTCTCTACAACTTCATGTCTCAAAAGCTTTGGCTAGAAATGCCTCATTTGGAAGTTATGGATCAAAACATTACAGGTCCTTCTAAAAGTCAACCAAAAGTCATCTTTTTGCAAAGAAGTGTTCATGAACATGGAAACTTCAATGAAGATGAAACCAAAAGGGCTGTTTAGGGGACATCATGAGATTTCTAAAAAGTCCAAGAACACCCAAAAATGTTAAAAATTGAGTAAGATACAAGTTGTGCAAGTTGAGCATTTTTGAGGAGGTGCATAAAGAGAAATACTTGAAAAAATCAAGTTTTTTCTAAATGGGCCTAAATTTTCTTGGTTCAAACTTGTTTCTCATCTGAATGGAAATCTCCAAGCCCAAGGCCATGTTTTTATCTTTTATTTTTTTATTTATTTTGGATTTTATTCATTTAAAACCAATTTAATTAAAATAAAAAGATATAAAATCAAATATTAAATACAAGATTGATTTTCTCTCATTCTTGAGGTCCAAGCAAGCCAAAGGATCTGATTATTTTGAAATTGAGTGATTGGCAAGAGACTTAATGGAGATTTGTTCAAAAAAGGCAAGATTTGATGAAAATTCCAAATCAAATATTTTCCCATTCAAGGCAAAGTATTTTCCAATTATGCTCGACCTAATGCACACTCCTATAAATACATGACAAGCTCAGATCACGAAGAAGAGAAAACCCTAGCCTCAAGAACAACTCTCATTCTTACAAAAAATCCAAGAAGCTTGCAAAGTTCGAAACCCTATTTCCAGCCACTTCCAAACCATTCCAGCCATTTGTACGTGCTCCTGAGGTATATTTGAGTAAGTATATGCCCAGAATCATGGCCATAACATGTTGAATCATGCCATACATGAACACCCGTTTTCATACTTTTGCTTGATTTTGTGTTTTGATTTTTAACGTGTTTTGATTTAAACTAACCATACTAATATGTTCCTGAGGTTCAATAGAGCAGGATAGACTCATCGTTTGCAAGATTTGGTGGGCAAATCATTAAAAGCCATGGTTAGGGCAAGCAAGCTGTTGAGTTCCAAAACCATAGTTACTGGCTGTTTTAGGATAAACGAACCCCACTATCGTGTTCGCAAGGGTCTAATTATCGAAACTAGGCACTTTTTTTTTTGTTTTTCAGTTTGATTTCACAGGTTTTGCAAAAGGTGGTGACCGAAGAAGATGACCGGAGCTTCTCTCCCGGCGTCTCTGACTGCAGTTCTAACTTCTGGATTCCCAGAAGTACCATCTCCAAAAGTTCCAACTTCTGGATTCCCAGAAGTACCATCTCCAGAAGTTCCAACTTCTAGATTCCCAGAAGATCCAGAGGGAACACCTCCTGAAGTTATAGAAGGAACACCTCTAGAAGTTATAGAAGGAACACCTCCAGAAGTTCCAGAAGGGACGCCAACAGAAGTTCCAGAAGGGATGTCAATAGAAGGTCCAGAAGGAAGCAACTTCCGTGCCAGAAGGAAGTAGCTTTCGTGCCAGAAAGAAGCAGCTTCCGTGCCAGCCTCCAGAAGATCTGGAGAACAGGTCTCGAGAGGTTCTGGAGGGAACTTCCGTCAGAAGCTCTGACGGAAACCCTTATTTTTTATTTATTTATTTTCCTGCTAACTAATTTTTCTTGCAATTTTCTTTAAAACTATTTTTTCTAAAAAAAACCTAAAAAATGTCTAACTTTAGGATTTAGGTTCAAAACATCTTTATTTAAATTTTCACAAAAAAAACATTTTCTTTGCATTAATCAGAATTAGTTTTTTTATTATTAAAATCAATCACTAAAAACTCAAAAAAGGATAATTTTTTTAGTAATTAGGGTTGCTAACTTAAACCTTCTTTTACTAACTTCCAGAACGTTTTTTCACTAACATTTTCTCATTTTTTCATTATTTATTATTCCGTATTTAAATTCTAGAAAGGTTGTATAGGTTGCAATTTTTTATCATGTAATAGCGTAAGATTTACTTTCTCCACTTTACATTTCCGCCTTTACTTTCTGCACTCCTATATTATGTATCTGTCCCAAAGCCATGTAATAGCGTAGGACTGTTACATTTCCGCAATTTACTTTCTGCACCTATTAACTGCTAGTAATTAGGCGTGTATGGCAAGATTAAGTTAATCAATCTAGACGCCTTAGCTAAGACGCTTACAACATATCATCATAGTCCCTTCAAATTAAAGATCATAGTCCCTCGATGACCCTCGATGTTGCTTACGAATACATGACCTCGTCCCTCGATTGTTGCCTATGAAAAGTGATGGTCGTCCCTACGAATATGCTAAGGTATCCCTACAAGTTGCCTTCTATGACCATCCGATGTCCCTTCGAATGTCCCTTTTACATCCAACGGATAAGGTTACCTATCAACCAATGGTATGGATAGCCTTATTCTAAAGGAAAGCAAAACAACACGGAAACGACCATTCTGAGTGGGTAAAATAAGTCTCTTTTGCTTGCTCAATCAAAATACTTTTCACACCTCACACTTTCAAAACTTTTCAAATACTTTGTATACATTCCAGCGTGAATCATTACAAAGTTCCTTTCCAAAACAAAACATTTCCAAACACTTCGTATACATTCTAGCGTGAATCATTACAAAGTCAAAGCGAAATGTCTTTTTTTCAAAACATTTTCAAACACACACAGAAAGCAATTTATAAAGTGAGCTAAGCAATTAAGAGCCCGTGGATAACTACGGATGGAAAGGGTGCTAACACCTTCCCTTTTCATAACAGCCTCCCATACTCAGAATCTAACGAAGGTCTTTTCCTATTCTTTTCGTGTTCCCTTAATTGGATAAAAGAAAAGTCGGTGGCGACTATTGCTATCCGCAACATTTGCGACAAAACACAAAACAAACAAGTCAGTTCTCCCACTGTATTAAAGAACTGGCGACTCTGCTGGGGAGACACCCTAAAGAGAGGCTACCTTAGGGTTTTTAGATCAATTTACTGATTTGTGTTTGACTTGTATGCTTTATCTTAAGGGTTGCTTAGGTATTATACTTGTGGGGGATCCTACACCCGGATCCAGGTTTCCTTAGGTAAGTAACAATAAATCGTCGCGACTGTTAGGCCTATACCGAAACGGCCAACATGATGGCTACGTTAGTGCGACACTTTGGATGTCCCAATGCTCCTCATTTTCAATTGAGGAAAGTATTTAGCATCTGCGTGGTGTCATAAGCACTAACTCAACTTTTAGAACCCTAATTAACCCATCTTGGCCATTAGAAGGTAGTGAGATGGCCGGCTTCGGTGTAGACTGAGGTTGGTTAATACTCGATGCTACGCTTATTAAGATTCGAATTTCGGGACTTTTTGGTCGACCACTTGGTAGTCGTATTGAAATAAAGCCTACGAGAAAGATCAATGATATGAGATTCCTTGAACCCACTTAAACTTTGGTAGGGTAGACACGTATACCTCATGCAAGACTTAAACCTAGGGCTATTGTGTGAATTTCTTGTGCTTTCTACTTGTCTTAAACATGACATCATAACATCATAAACATCATATCATTTCTAACTATTTCAAGGACCTAGGGATTTATCTTTGCTCTATTTTGTAGAAATTATGGCTTCCAGAAAGACTATCTGAATCAACTTCATGGGTATACCTTCTCAGCTCAAAGAATTAGTTACAGAAATTCCTGGTCACGCTCAGTTCATCAAAAGACATAGTTATCTGCTCGACTTGGTTATCTCCAGATTTGAAGAAGATATGATGCACGTCGTATTCCAGTTCTTGGATCCGAAACATCACTATTTTACATTCCCAGATTATCAGTTGGTACCTACGTTGGAAGAGTTATCTAAGCTACTTGGGATACCTATTCTTGATCAGACACCATTCACCGGTTTAGAAAAAGTTCCGAAATACGAAGACATCGCATCAGCGTTACATCTAAAGCGATCAGACATTGAAGCTAATTGGGAAACAAGAAGCGGAGTTAAGAGTTTGCTTGCTAAGTTTCTGATAAAGAAAGCTCGAGAATTCCTAAAGGCTATGAGTTTCCATGCGTTCGAAGACATTTTGGCCTTTGCTAATCTATGGCTTGGTGCTATTTCCTAATCCCGACCAGTTCATAGACGTGAACACCATCAAGGTATTCCTCACTCATAATCCCGTGCCTACCTTACTTGGAGACATTCTGCACTCTCTCCACACTCGTACTCTCAAAAGACAAGGAACTCTCATGTGTTGCATACCTTTACTTTCCAGGTGGTTTATTTCGCACCTTCCTCAATTAGTAATGAAGAACGAGCAAAGATTGAAGTGGTCTCAAAGTATGATGTCACTCTCTCATTCAAATATCCGTTGGTGTCTATTTCCTCAAAAGGACTTCACTTTCATTGAGCGTTGTGGGGAATTCCCTAATGTACCACTCATTGGCATAATGGGAGGTATCACTTACAACCCTTCTCTAGATCTACGTAAGTTTGGTTATGCTCGAAGAGATGGCCCTCATGATGTGCTTCTCCAAGACATTGTGTTCGACTACGAAAACGATCTCCAGAACTACCGTCGAAGATTTGTGCACGCTTGGGGCATGGTAAAAAAGACTGATACCAAGACTTTGGGACACAAAAATTCCATTCCTTGGGAACCTTACCTCAAATGGGTGCGGGCTCGAGCTCAAAACCTCATGATGCCGTTGACAGCTGTTTTACCAGTGATTATGGAACCTGTTGCTATAGGTGACGAACCCTATAACATTCTCCATCCAGACATGCCTACTAATTTTGAAGACTTGAAGAGATCCTGGATTCATCTTAAAAAAGAAAGGGATACATTCGAAGCTCAGTGCTATGCAAGCGAGAAGAAGGTATTAGAGTTGACAAAGCAACTTCACGAGGAGTGAAGCATCAATACCTACTTCAACACAAAGAGGAAGCGCCCATGGGAGACCTAAAAGCTCTAGGAATTTCTTTTATTTGTTTAAACTTTCTTTTGTACTTGCTAAAAAGTAAACTAATAAAAAGTTTGTTCGTGTTTGTTTAACAAATTTAAATTCCTAAGGTCCTTGAAAACATTGCATTGCATAACATCGCATATTATGGCATAACATTTCATAACAGGTACATTGAAAACCGGTTTTCTTATTCTCTCACTGTTTATTACAGCAGAAATGGCTCTTGAACAGACTGTCAAAGACCTCCATGCTCAGAACGCTCAATTACAGGAAATGTTCACCAATTTGGCCTAAGGCCAGAAAGATCTGAAGAAGCTCATCACCAGAAAGAAGAAGACCATTGGTATTCTCAACATGGGAAGACATCACAAGGGTCTAGTCAAGGTGATCAGACAACTCGAATTCTCAGACAAGAGCGGTGAAACTGAAGGAAGTATCAAGAACAACGAAGGAAGCCATCATGAGTCTGAAAACGAAGAAGACTACGTGAGCGAGCAGTATCTTCTTGACAACGAAAAGTACAAACAACTTGAAGACCGTCTGAACGCTGTGGAAAATATGAAAATGTCCGGGCTGAATTTTGATGATCTTGTTCCTGGTGTGGTAATTCCCTGCAAGTTCAAAGTCCCTACCTTTCCAAGTATAATGGCATCTCTTTCCCGAAGCTGCATCTAAAGTCTTATGTTCAGAAGATCCATCCTCATACTTAAGACAGGAAATTGTGGATCCATTTCTTTCAAGAGAGTTTATCCGGAACTCAGTTGGAGTGGTATTATCAGCTAGAGAGTACCCACATTCGTACCTGGAATGATTTAGCAGATGCTTTCTACAAGCAATACTAGTACAATGCTGAATTGGAACCTACCCACATGCAACTACAGAGCATGTCTATGTCTATGAGAAGTTCAAGGAGTATTCTCAGAAATGGAGAGATTTAGAAGGCAGAGTTCACCCACCCTTGTCCAATAGGGAGTTGGTTGACATGTTTATGGGAACAGTGACAGGCCCATTCTTCAATCATCTGATTGGAAACTCTTCAGCTGGATTCACTGAGCTGATATTGACAGGTGAACGCATCGAAGTTGGAATCAAGAGCGGAAAGATTCAAGTAGAGTCATCTTCAAATGTTGCGAAGAGATCTTTTGGTGGTAAGAGAGTGTAACACGGTGAACTGACTTAGGTTTTTGAAGTTGATTCGGATAGTCTTTCTAGAAGCCATAATTCCTACAAAACAAAGCAAAGATAAATCCCTAGGTCCTTGAAATAGTTAGAAATGATATGCAATGTGATGATGTCATGATGTCATGTTTAGCACACACAAACAATTCACACAATGAGCCTAGGTTTAAGGCTTGCAAGAGGTATAGGTGATTACCCTACCAAAAGTTTGAGTTAGTTCATCCTGTCCTATAATAGTAACCGGGTTCTAGGAATCTCACATCATTGATCTTTCTCGTTGGCGTTTATTTCAATACGACTACCAAGTGGTCGATCGAAAATATCCCAAAAGTCTGATCTCAATGAGCATAGCATCGAGTATCAACCAACCTTAGTCGGCCATCTCACTACCTTCTAATGGCCAAGATGGGTCAATTAAGGTTCTAAAAGTTTAGTTAGTGCTTGATGACACCACACAGAAGCCAAATACTATCCTCAACTTGGGAATGAAGAGTATCAGGACATCCAAAGTGTCACACTAATGTAGCCATCATGTTGACCGTTTCGATATACGTCTAACGGTCGCGACGATTTATTGCTACTTACCTAAAAGGAAACCCGGATCCGGGTGTAGAATCCCCCACAAATATAATACCCAAGCAACCCTTAAAGATAAAGCATACAAATCAAATAGAAAGCAATAAAGATGATCTAGAAATCCCTAAGGCATTCTCTCTTTTAGGGTGTCCCCAGCAGAGTCGCCAGTTCTGTAACACGGTGAACTGACTTTGTAGGTTTTTGTATCGCAAATATGCGGATAGCAAGAGTCGCCACCGACTTTTCTTTTATCCAATTAAGGGAAGGTGAAAAGAATAGGAAAAGACCTTCGTTAGATTCTGAGTAAGGGAGAAGATTATGAAAAGGGAAGGTATTAGCACCCCTTTTCATCCGTAGTTATCTACGGGATCTTAGTTGCTCTTAGATCACTTTAAAATTGTGCTTTCTGTGTGTTTGAAAATGTTTTTGAAAAGGCATTTCGCTTTGACTTTGTAATGATTCATGTAGGAATGTACACAAAGTGTTCGAAAATGTTTTGTTTTGAAAAAAGTTTGAACTTTGACAAAAGTGTGAGGTGTGAAAAGTATTTTGATAGAGCAAGCAACTAAAAGTCTTATTACCTACTCAGAATTGGTCGTTTTCATGTTATTTTACTTTCCTTTAGAATAGTTCTATCCATACCATTAGTTGGTAGGTAACCCTATTCGTTGGATGTAAGAGGGACATTCGAAGGGACAACGGATGGTCATAGAAAGCAACTTGTAGGAAGTATCCTAGCACATTCGTAGGGACTATCATCATTTTTCGTAGGCGACAATCGAGGGTCAAGATCATGTATTCGTAGGCGACATCGTGGGTCTATGATCTTTGTATCGAAGGGACTATGATGATTTGTTTTGAAGGCGACGGTGCTAGAATACCTCTACGTTCGAGGGACATGACCATTTGGATTCGTAAAGGCAACGAGAGACAATTACCCTAAGGGGTGCATGTGTGAAAAGAGTGTGTTGATTTCAGATTCATGTTTATCTTGAAAATTAGAGTGAGCTACGTTCAATTTTATCTTGCCATACACGCCTAATTACTAGCAGTTTATAGGGTGCGGAAATTAAAATGCGAAAAGTAAATGCGGAAAGATAAATCCTACGCTATTACATGGCTTTGGGGCAGATACATAATTGAAAAGTGCGGAAAATAAAAGCCCTAATTAAGCTATTACATCCCATAAGAAATTACATAATTGGAAAAAAGAAAACGATAAAAAGAAATCGTCCAAAACGGAATAACCTGTGAAAAGATGAGAAATCGGAAAATACGAGGAAATCGAATAAGAGGAAAATGTTATGAAAAATAATAATTTTTGAATGAGAAAAATATTTCATGCAAGAAACAACATTAATATGCTAAAATAATTTTTTGGGATTTTTTGGAGTTAATTTAATAATTAAAAATCAATTAAAAGTGATTTAAATGATAAATTAACAATTAAATTAAATATGCATGCAAAAATAATATTTTTAATTTTATAAATTAAATAAACATTTTCTGGAAATAATACAAAAAGAAAAATATTTTTTGGTGTTTTTAAATGCATGATAAAAATATTTAAAGTTAAATTAAAATGCATGAAAAATATTAAATAGAAAAATATGAAAATATAAAGAAATATGTTAGTTTGTAAATGAAGCAAAAAGAATTGGTCCTTGCAGGAATCGAACCGGTGCCCTTGCCTTCACAACCCCACGCCTTGACCATCTGAACCAGCGTGCACACGTGTTTGAAAACTGGAGCGAATGAATTGTAAACGGGTGTCACTCCATGATTGCCCAGAATCACGTGCCAAGAACTTCATCGTTCTCATTTGAATTCTGGGAATTTTGCGTCGGCCTCAGTGCGACGCTATAGTCCCTGCAATTCTCAAAATCTCACACACATAATATAAATGAATTGTGAGTACATGAATTGATTGGAAATCACATTCTAAACACAATGGTAATGGTCTTTTGGTCCAATTTAACCGATTTAAGGTAGCCCTAATTCGGTTCAAAAAACCCTAACAATGGCGTATTTCGATTCAGGCCATGAAAACCTAATTCGATTGTCCAGATAGCTTGCAAACTTTGTTCTAAACACAAAACAATCATCAAAACACATTAATAATGCATGATAAACAGAATTCGATTTTTGAAAAAAGTAAGAACAAACCAAATCGTGATTTCTCAATTCTTGATGTTTTTGGACAATGTAAAGGTCTGGATCAATTCAGGAGATGTCAAGGAAAGTGTTTTGATGCTTGGAATCAATTGAATCGAGCTAAAACTGTGGCTGCAAGTTGCTTGAGAGGCACGGTTTTTTTGAGCTAGGTTAGGGTTTCTCCAAGCAATTTTTCTGTTCTAATTCATGTGCTATGCCTTGTATATTTATATTGGATGGAATTAGAGCTGATTTGGGGAAGAAATAATTATCAATCAATGCAAAACATATTTGATTTTGTACAAGATCAAATCTTATCTTTTTTGATCAATTTTCATCAATTTCTTGCCAATTCAAATCAAATTTCGAAATTTGCCAGCTTTCTTGGGTTTCTTGGATCTCAAGGAAGAGAGAAAAATCAATTTTGCAATTAATTTTGATTTTATACCTTATTTTTGAATTTAATTTGTATTTAAATGAATAAAATCCAAATTAAATAGAAAAATAAAATAAAAATTCGTGGCATTGGGATTGGATGTTCCAAATTGTATGAGGAACAAGTTTGGATGAAGAAAAACTAGGCCCATTTGCAATTTTTTTTTGATTTTTACAAGTATCTCTCTTTGTGCACTTCTTCAAAATTGCCCAACTTGTGAATAGTGTATCTTGCTCAATTTTCCACATTTTTGAGTGTTCTTGGACTTTTTGGAAAGCTATAAGAGTCCTCTAACCAACCTCTTTGGTTTCATCTCAATTGGAGTTTCCATGCTCAATATATCTGCAAAACAAAATGTTGACTTTTTGTTGACTTTGAAAAGGACCTGTAATGTTTTGATCCATACCTTCCAAATGAAGCATTTTTTGAACATTCTTGTGAGACATGAAGTTGTAGAGAATTGAATTTCATTCAAAACAAGAGGTGGTGGAAAAATTTCTGAGAAATTATGAAGAAGTTATGCTCAGTCAAAGTTTAGTTGACTTTTCACTAAGAAACCCTAATTTAGAAAGTTTGACTTTTGAGCAAATCTTGAGTTTTCTTGATGAATCATGATCAACCCTTGATCAAATGATGAATGTAACTTCAAAATGAGGATGTTGACCAAAAATTATGAAGTTTGACTGTATGTTGACCACAGTTGACTTTTTGCCCAACACAACTGATTTTCAACCATCTGAGCAATTGTCTGAGGAAACTTGACTTCTGAGGCTTGAAACTTGACATGGAGAATCTTTGAAGCATATGAGGAGGCATGAAGGCCATTGGAGGTGTTGGAAGTCCATCTTGATCTGGGAATTGCCAAACCCTAGCTTGGGTTGATTGTCTAGGAGAGGGTTTGTCTGATCAACCCTTGAGGAATCCTTGAGCATAGGTGTATGAAATATCTTGAGAAGATGGAGGTAAAATTTTAGGGTATGACAGCTTCCCCTGTTCAATCTTCTTGTACTGGAAGGGTTATATTGGCGTGGGTGCCTTTCGTGACCTGGAGGTAGAAGATGATTGAACACTCGAGTACACCTGAAAATTTGCACTCGCTGTTGGCTGATGATGCGGGAATGGGCTTACAGATGCCATTTGGAGACTTTGCTGGAGAATGAGCCATACGCTAGACTTGAGATTGTTGATAGGAGAGCTGACGGGGATGGGCTTAAGATGCCATCTGGAGAGATCGGTGCTGAGGAGTGAGCCGTACGCTAGGCTCTGCGGACGTTTCTGGGAGTGGAAGGAGATGGGCTTAAGATGTCATCCGGAGGGGGTCGTACGTTAGACTTCGTGCTCATCTTTGAATGAAGTTATTGGTTTGTATTGGTTTTTTAACCAAATATGCAGCATTCTGAAAATGGAGAAATGTTGACCAGTATTCGGAGATGGGCTTAAGATGCCATCCAAGGCCACTGAGTCGTAGGCTAGACTCTGTAGCTGCTGTTGATAAGAGAGAGTCAGAATAGATCTTCGTGCTGATTACTCTGAGGGGATAGTAGTTGGCAAAGTGTGTGCAGCTTCCCTGTTGTGCATCGGGTATTGGTCCACTGCCTGTTATCGAAGGATAACTTGTGATCGTTCAGATAGTTTTCCCGTCTAGCTTCGGGCATTAATCCTGGATCTGTTGTCGGAGGACAACTAGGGCGGTCTTTCAGATAGTTTTCCCGTCTGGATTCGGGTATTAATCTTGGACCTGTATGCATCGGAAGTGATTTTCACCTGTTTTGGAGAAAACAAGGGAAACTTTGATAGAATATTGTTAGTCTTATGCGAAGTATGATGCATGACGATGTGTATGAATGACATATGCATATATTATGACTTTATAAGAAATGTATGAATGATAGATGTTGTGGTATTTCAAAACATATCCATCTTGAAGAAGATGCGAATGTTCTGCTTGGGGACTTCTGACTTCTGTTTGAGGATGGAAATCTTGAGAAGAAAGATAATCTTGATTCCTTCGGTGCACTATCTGACCAATTCTTGAGGGCGGTAGAGATACACCCGTCGAGGATCTTGTGCATAGACCCTGCTGGGGAGAAATCTAGGGGGTACTCTGCCGGGGATTTTGTGTAAATCTTGCTGGAGAGTATTTGGTAGTTATCGGGAGACCGGGTTAGAAGGATCTGGGGCCCGTTGTAATCTCTGACTGAGGCATAATAGATGTAGGTTTCCTCCGGTGCACTATCTGACCAAGTTTCAAGTCTGGACACTGCTGCTGGGGAAAAGGGGAATTATTGAGAGATATCTTGTTGGGGATAAATACTTCGGCTGGGGGGATGAAATGTTATTGCTCGAAGACGGGTGTAATCCGATTAAGTTGAGTGGAATCACTGCTCGGGGACTAACATATACTCCGCGGGGAAGGTTTGTCGTGAGTGACACCTCTGCGGGGATCATGTTCTGCGGGGGAATGTTTTAGTGACTTTTGTCGTCATCTCAATTCCTGGAGCCTGTAGTAATTACTTTTGCATGTTCACTTTTCGCATGTTTGCAAATAGACTTTATTGTCAGATGCATATAATCATTCAAAGCAAACGTTGGACTTTATGCAAACGACAACAGCAAAAATTGTAAAGAGAAAGAACTTGTATTTATTTGAAATGTGGCGTATGGCCAAGTAGTTCGTACACAAGAAAAGTAAAAGCTATGGAAACAATCTCGTTAAGTTCCAACTATGCTAGTACTCATCTATTTCAACTATCTCATCTCCTTCTGTCGAGAAAGTGAGTGAATTGATTTTCGCCATTTGAATCTTGAATGCTGATAGTAGTCTGGAAATAGGTAGGTGATCCGAGACATAGTCGTGCGCTTAAATCCTAACTTTTGCCTAGACCGCCTTTCGGGTTTTCGTCTGGGATACCCTTTTTCCCAAGCCGCCTTTTCGGGTTTTCGACTTGTCGGTGTACATGTTTTGTATATATCCTTAACTTTTGCGAACCTTTTGGTTCGCGGGATCCCTTATTTTTTCCTAGGTCGATCGACCTAGCGGGTCTCTTTTATGCGTAGTATTTTTTGACTATGTCTGCGTTCACAGGGTGTGGGAAGTCTTCACCATCCATGGTGCTAATTATCATAGCTCCGTCGGAAAATACTATCTTGACTACAAACGGTCCCTCATAGGTGGGAGTCCATTTGCCCCTGGGATCACCTTGTGGAAGAATGATGCGCTTGACTACTAGATCGCCGACTTGGTAGACTCGGTGCTTGACCTTCTTGTTAAATGCTCTGATCATTTGTTTCTGATAGATCTGTCCATGGCAGATGGATGCGAGTCATTTCTCATCAATCAAGTTAATTTGGTCAAGGCGAGTCTGGACCCAATCGTCTTCGCCTAACTCTACGTCCTGGAGGACTCTGGTTGAGGGTATCTGAACCTGGATGGGTAGAACTGCCTCCATACCATATACAAGAGAGAATGGGGTTGCCCTTGTTGATGTTCGTACTGTAGTGCGATAACCATGAAGAGCAAATGGTAGCATCTCATGCCAATCTTTGTAAGTCACTGTCATCTTCTGTATAATCTTCTTAATGTTCTTGTTGGCGGCTTCAGCTGCGCCATTCATCTTAGGCTGATAAGGAGAAGAGTTGTGATGCGTGATCTTGAACTGCGTGCAGAGTTCGGTGACCATCTTATTGTTGAGATTAGAGCCGTTATCTGTGATAATCCCTTCAGGAGTGCCATATCGACAGGTAAGATTATGCTTGATGAACCGAGCCACAACATTCTTGGTAACAGATGCAAACGAGGCTGCCTCTACCCATTTGGTGAAATAATCGATTGCCACAAGGATGAAACGATGTCCATTGGAAGCGGTGGGCTTGATTTCTCCGATCACGTCAATGCCCCACATTGCAAAAGGCCAAGGAGCTGTTAGAACATTCAGAGGTACTGGAGGTACGTGCACTTTGTCTGCCTAAATCTGGCATTTGTGACAAGATCGGGCGTAGCGGTGACAATCAGCTTCCATGGTAGACCAATAGTAACCTTTTCTCAAAATCTTCTTAGCCATTGTATTTCCACTGGAGTGGGTACCAAATGCGCCTTCGTGTAACTCTTCCATGATACGTTCCGCTGTTTTCCGGTCTACACAGCAGAGTAAACACAAGTCGTGGTTGCGCTTGTATAAGATGTCGTTGCTGAGGAAGAACTTGGATGCAAAGCTTCTCAAAAACTTCTTATCATTGATAGATGCCCCTGGCGGATATTCCTGAGTCTCAAGATACCTCTTCACGTTGTAGTACCAAGGTTTCTCTTCTGTATCAAGCTCATAACAATATGCGGGTTCGTCAAACTTCTCAATGATGATCTGGGGAGCCTCGTTGTCCCACCTAACCTTGAACATAGATGACATAGTAGCCAATGCGTCTGCCAACTGATTCTCTTCTCGTGGAATGTGGTTGAAAGTGATCTCTTCGAAGTAGGGAATCAAACTCAGAACATGTTCTCGATACGGAATGAGATTTGGATGCTTCGTATCCCATTCGCCCTTAATCTGACTGATCACCAAAGCTGAGTCTCCGAATACTTGTAAGAACTTGATTCTTAAGTCAATAGCAACTTTAATACCCATAATGCATGCTTCGTATTCGGCCATGTTGTTGGTGCAACTGAAACATAATCTGGAAGTGAAAGGCGTATGTCCTTTGTAGGGATGTAATGATGGCGCCAATGCCATTGCCAAGTGCGTTTGAGGCTCCATCAAAGACCATGGTCCATCGGGATCCTTGTTCGGGTCCTTAAATGGGCCGGTTCTTCACAATCGTAACTAGTAAAACATCTTCATCTAGAAATTGAACTGCATAGGTGATAGTCATCTACGGCTTGATGAGCCAAATGATCGGCTACTACACTTCCTTTGATTGCTTTCGAGAAGTGTCTTGGATGTCGTATTCGGTCAAGATCATCTTCCATCTTGCTATTCTTCGAGAGCTGGTTTCTCAAATATGTATTTTATCGGATCCATCTTGAAATCAACAAGGTAGTGTGAGTCAACATATCTTGTCTTAGTCGGCGAGCAGACCAAAGCGTTGCAAGTTTTCTCATTGTGAGTATCTTGTTTCACGATCGGTAAACTTTTGCTAAGGTAGTATATTGCACTCTTTTGACAGACTCGTCATGTTTCCCCAACACACACCCATTGAGTTCTCTAACATCAAGTACATGATAACATGTCTTCCTTGGGGCGGCATCGGGATAGGAGGATTCTGTAGGTACTCCTTGATTTTGTCAAAAGCGATCTGGCAATCGTCGTTCCATTCTACCACTTGATCTTTCTTCAGTAACTTAAAGATTGGCTCACAAGTAGCAGTTTGATGTGCAATGAATCTGGCAATATAATTCAGTCGGCCCAAGAAACCTCTGACTTCTTTCTCGGTGCGGGGAGCTGGCATTTCTTGAATAGCTTTAACCTTGGCAGGGTCCACTTCAATACCTTTTCCACTGACAATAAACCCTAAGAGTTTACCGGATCTGACTCCAAAGGTGCATTTGTTGGGATTAAGTCTCAGTCTATACTTCTTCAGTCTGTCAAATAGTTTCCGTAGATGATCAAGGTGTTCTTCTTCAGTCTGTGACCGAGCTATCATATCGTCGACGTAGACCTCTATCTCGTGATGAATCATGTCATGAAATAACGTCACCATAGCGCGCTGATAAGTGGCGCCCGCGTTCTTCAGTCCGAACGGCATAACCTTGTAGCAGAAAGTGCCCCACTGTGTAACAAAAGTAGTCTTCTCCATGTCTTTGGGAGCCATTTTGATCTGATTGTAACCGGAGAAACCATCCATGAAGGAGAAACCCTTATGCTGAGCGGTGTTGTCAACCAAAACATCAATATGAGGGAGTGGAAAATCGTCTTTCAGACTCGCTTTGTTTAGATCTCTGTAATCCACACACATTCGTACCTTGCCATCCTTCTTAGGTACGGGCACCACATTAGCAACCCATTACGGATAGGAAGTAACAACTAAGAAACCAGCGTTGAACTGCTTCATAACTTCTGCTTTGACTTTCTCTGACATCTCAGGACGCATACGACGAACCTTCTGCTTCACAGGAAGAAAACCTTCTTTTGTCGGCAATCGGTGTACCACAATATCAATGTCCAGACCCAACATGTCTTCGTATGACCAAGCAAAAACCTCAATATAGTCTCGTAGCATCTGAACCAATCTTTCTTTAACATTGTTCTCAATACCCGCTCCTATCTTGATCTCTTTTCTGTCTTCATCAGTACCCAAATTCACAACCTCGACTTGCTCTTGATGGTGTATAACTCGCTCTTCTTCTTGTAGATCGACAAGTTCTCCTGCACTTCACAATCTTCCTCACTTTCGTCTTCGGCTTGGTAGATCGGATTATCGAAGTCATATTTAGCAATAGCATAGCTGTTATCAACGAGATTCGGAGTGATTCTGCAGTGTATCACGTGGGTGTGTGTAAGAAACACATAGCTTTTTGAAGGAGTGATAAAGTAAAAGAAAGAAAACAACAATTGAATGCAAAATTCCAACGATTTTATTGAATGAAAATATGCAAATGACAGATAATAACCCTCACAAACGAGCCATGATGCCCCGGGCAAGGCACTAGGCTTTAGAGTTCATTGTTCAAAACATAGAAAATACGAAAAGCAAAACAAAACAAGAGCAATTACTCCTGTCTAAAGGAGATTGGTATGACGTCTTCAGTCTTCCAATTGCTGAGCCCTTTGTCTGGAGTTGGGAAGATCCACTTGCTGATGTCGAAGTCGTTGTCGTCGTCTTCTATAGCATGGATTCCATTCTGACTGATGCGGAAAGGAAGTTGGCCGGCACGTTCGCGGCGTATCATCTGCTGACCCTTGATGGTGAAGCCTAAACCAGTCTTGTCAGATTTGAAAGGAAGATCGGGGAGATGACCCCAAATAGTACTACCTCCTTCTTCAACAGCAACTTGAGCATCTTTCAGCGAGGCCATCCTAGGCGGAACTTGCGTAACTTCAGGAGTAGCAGGAGAGTCAACAGGCACGACTCTGGGAATTGTTTCAAAAGCTTGACAGGGAGTCTCGTAGAATTCACCCTTCACCTCGAGGTATCGGAATGACTGTAGATGACTGACCATATATTCTTCTTCACCATACACTGTGACAACCTTCCCTTTCACCGGGTACTTCAATTTCTGATGTAGGGTAGAGGTAACAGCGCCTGCCCCATGTATCCAAGGGCGTCCAAGTAGGCAAGAGTAAGTAGGACGGATGTCCATGACATAGAAAGTGGAATCAAAAGTCTGGGAACCGACTTTAACAGGCAGAGTGAGTTCTCCAAGCACTGTTCGCTTAGAACCAGCAAAAGCTCTCACAATAATGTGGCTAGGTTTCAGAACCAACCCCTCAACATCAAGTAGATCAAAAGCAGTCTTCGGAAGGATATTCAGAGCAGAACCGGTATCCACCAAAACATGAGATAAGGTAGTACCCTTGCATTCAACAGAGATGTGCAAGGCTTTGTTGTGTTTCTTTCCGGCAGGAGTCAGATCAGCATCAGAGAAACCTAGGCCGTTGTTGGCAGCCAGGCTAGCAATACAAACTTCAAACTGGTCAGTAGTAGTGTCTTGCGGTACGTGAGCACTCTTCAGAAACTTCACCAAGGCTTTGGCATGAGCCTCGGAGCACAAGAGTAGAGCAAGCATGGATATCTTGGACGGAGTCTGTCCCAACTATTCCACAACATTGTAGTCACTCTTCTTGATTATCTTCAGAATTTCCTCCATTTCTCGTTTGGAGGCGTCTTCAGTAACTTCCTTTGGTACTTCTGGCTGAGCAGGATGAGTCACTGGTTCTTTCCCTCTAGCTTGGGGAATGGATTGAATAGCTGGAATGCGAGCTGGAGTCGCAGTGTCTTTTGGAGGAGAGATATCTGGAGAGAACACCCTTCCGGTTCTGGTCACCTTACTTGATCCGGTGATATTGTCAATGTCAGGAATGGTAGCTTCAACTATAAGATCTTAAATGGTCAGAGGGTCTTGCTTGACGCCATGATAGTAAACATTGGCTCCATAATTCCAAGGGATAGCCTTGTCAAAGGAATATGGAACTGGTCCGGAAGAAGTAATGATGAGAGGTGCCACTCTAGGCACAGGATCAGCAGAGGAAATTCTTATAGTGTTAACATCAGCATAGTCTTCTGGGAAATCGTCACCCCATCCGGTCACCTTAACATCTTCAATAGGAATCTTGTAGCTTTCAGGAACAATGTACTTCACCATGTAATCATACTTTCCACTTGGCTGTCCCAAAGTATCCCACACAGATGGTGCAGTTTCATTCACCTCCTCGATCTTCAACTTAGACATATCTTCGCACAGCTTCTGCACAGGTGGTTTTAGGAATAGTATCTCACGGTTATCCATCATCCACTGGACACGTCTTCTCAACCAAGCACAACCATCAGGTGCAGATGGGCACCAACGACAATTCTCTGGGCATCCTGGATTGACACCGGCTTGTAGCAAATTCTTCTCAACAGTCATTAGAGGAATGGTTAAGTCATCTATGTTGAAAATGTAAGTATCCTCACCAACAGCATTGGAACTCTTGTCATGGTTAGGCATGGGCGCGTTGATCACATTCGGAGTCTTAATAGGAGGATCAAATTCAATCTGCTTAGCTTCAATCATATCTTGAATCTTGTTCTTCAGAGCCCAACAATCATCAGTGTTATGTCCAGGGCTATTGGAATGGTAAGCACACTTAGCATTAGGATTATATCTCGGAGAGGAAGTGTTGATATTTTGAGGAGGATCCCTCAAGGTTATCAGCTCTGCTTTCAACATGTGTTGCAAGGCTTGCGATAATGGCATGTTGATCTTCGTAAACTGTCTTCGTGGCGCATTCTGGCTACGCGCGTTGTCTCGCTGAGGTTGTGCTGATGTAGAATTGGAGATCACAACTGCCCCCACAGATTGAGCACGGTCGGTCTTGGCTCGGCTTTTCTGACCATACACAACATTAGTTTCCTTCTTACCACCAAAAGATCTCTTCGCAGCATTTGAAGATGACTCTATCTAAATCTTTCCACTCTTAATACCAGCTTCAATACGCTCTCCTGTCAATATCAACTCGGTGAATCCGGCGGAAGAGTTTCCAATCAGATGATTGAAGAATGGGCCGGTCAGCGTTCCCATAAACATATCAACTAACTCCCTATTGGACAAGGGTGGCTGAACTCTGCCTGCTAAATCTCTCCATTTCTGAGCATACTCCTTGAACTTCTCATCACGACCCATAGACATGTTATGTAGTTGCATGCGAGTGGGTGTCAAGTCAGCATTGTACTCATATTGCTTGTAGAAAGCATCTGCTAAGTTACTCCAGGTACGGATACGGTCACTCTCTAGATGATAATACCATTCCAATTGAGTTCCGGACAAACTCTCTTGAAAATAGTGCATCCACAACTTTCTGTCATCAGTGTGGGGGTTGATTTTCTGAACATAAGACTTCAAATGCAGCTTCGGACAAGACATGCCATCATACATGGCAAAAGTTGGAACTTTGAACTTGGGAGGAATCACCACACCAGGGACAAGACTCAGATCATCAAAATTCAGCCCGGACATCTTCAGGTTTTCCACAGCATTCAGACGGTCTTCAAGTTGCTTGTACTTGTCATCTTCATCAGAGTACTGGCTATAGTCAGAGCGATCCTCTCCCTCTTTCTCAGGCTCATGCTGGTCATCTTCATTACCCTTGACACTCCCCTCATTCTTGACACTTCCTTCTGAGAGCTCTATCCGACTAACCCTTTTAGGACCACCTTTGTAGCGTCTGCCCAAGTTGAGAAGACCAACAACCTTCTTCTTTCTGTTGATGAGCTTCTTCAGATCTTCTTGGCCTTGGACCAAGCTAGTGAACATCTGCTGGAACTGAGCATTCTGAGCCTAGAGATCTTTGACAGACTGTTCAAGAGCCATTTCTGCTAAAATAAATAGCGAGCAAATGAGAAAACCAATCTTCAATGTACCTGTGATGCAATGTTATGCTATGATATGCGATGTTTATGCAAATGCAATGCAATGTTTTCAAGGACCTTAGAGTTTTAAATTTGTTAAACAAGCAATGAACAAACATTTATTAGTTCTCTTTTTATTATTTTTCTTTTTAAGTACAAAAGATAGTTCAAAATAATAAAAGAAAAACATATAAATCCTAAAGCTCTAAGTCTCCCATGGGCGCTTCCTCTTGGTGCCGAGGTAGGCGTTGATGTTTCGCTCTTCATGAAGTAGCTTGGTCAACTCTAGCACTTTCTTCTCACTTGCATAACACTGAGCTTCAAAGGTATCCCTTTCTTCTTTAAGCTGAATCCAAGATCTCTTCAAGTCTTCAAAATCAGTAGGCATATCAGGATGGAGAACAGTATAGGATTCGTCACCTATAGCAACAGGTTCCATAATTACTGGTAAAACAGGCGTGAATGGTATCATGAGGTTTTGAGCTCGAGCTCGCACCCATTTGAGGTAAGGTTCCCAAGGAATGGAGTTCTGGTGCCCCAAAGTCTTGGTATCAGTCTTCTTTACCATGCCCCAAGCGTGTATGAACCTTCGTCGGTAATTCTGGAGATCGTGGTTGTAGTCGAACACAATATCTTGGAGAAGCATATCATGTGGACCATCTCTTCGAGAAAAACCAAACTGGCGTAGAGCTAAAGAACGGTTGTAAGTAATACGTCCCCTTATGCCAAGGAGTGGTACATTAGGGAATTATCCACAACGCTCAATGAATGTGAAGTCCTTTTGAGAGAAAAGACTCCAACGGATATCTGAATGAGAGAGTGACATTAGTCTTTGAGACCACTTCAATCTTTGATCGATCTTCAAAACTGATGGAGGAAGGTGCAAAATAAACCACCTGGAAAGTAACGGTATACAACACATGAGAGTTCCTTGTCGCTTAGTAGTACGAGTGTGGAGAGAATGTAGAATATCTCCAAGTAAAGTAGGCACTGGATTGCGGGTAAGGAACAACTTGATGGCATTGATATCTATGAATTGATCCGAGTTAGGAAATAGAACCAAACCATAAATTAGCAAGGCCACAATATCTTCAAATGCATGGAAACTCATAACTTTGAGGAATTCTCGGGCTTTCTTAATTAAGAACTTGGCAAGTAAACCCTTAACTCCACTTCTCGTTTCCCAATTGGCTTCAATGTCTGAGCGCTTTAGATGTAAGGCGGATGCGATGTCTTCGTACTTAGGAACCTTTTCTAAACCGGTGAATGGCATTTGGGCAAGAATAGGTATCCCAAGTAGCTTAGAGAACTCTTCCAAGGTAGGGACTAACTGATAATCTGGGAATGTAAAGCAATGGTGTTTCGGATCAAAGAACTGGAATAGGACATGCATCATATCTTCTTCAAAACCGGAGATAACCAAGTCAAGCAGATAACCATGTCTTTTGATGAACTGGGCATGGTTGGGAATTTCAGAAACCAATTCTTTGAGCTGAGAAGGTATACCCATGAAGTTGATTCGGATAGTCTTTCTAGAAGCCATAATTCCTACAAAACAAAGCAAAGATAAATCCCTAGGTCCTTGAAATAGTTAGAAATGATATGCAATGTGATGATGTGATGATGTAATGTTTAGCACACACAAACAATTCACACAATGAGCCTAGGTTTAAGGCTTGCAAGAGGTATAGGTGATTACCCTACCAAAAGTTTGAGTTGGTTCATCCTGTCCTATAATAGTAACCGGGTTCTAGGAATCTCACATCATTGATCTTTCTCGTAGGCGTTTATTTCAATACGACTACCAAGTGGTCGATCCAAAATATCCCAAAAGTCTGATCTCAATGAGCGTAGCATCGAGTATCAACCAATCTTAGTCGGCCATCTCACTACCTTCTAATGGCCAAGATGGGTCAATTAAGGTTCTAAAAGTTTAGTTAGTGCTTGATGACACCACGCAGAAGCCAAATACTATCCTCAACTTGGGAATGAAGAGTATCAGGACATCCAAAGTGTCACACTAATGTAGCCATCATGTTGACCGTTTCGATATACGTCTAACGGTCGCGACGATTTATTGCTACTTACCTAAAAGGAAACCCGGATCCGGGTGTAGAATCCCCCACAAATATAATACCCAAGCAACCCTTAAAGATAAAGCATACAAATCAAACAGAAAGCAATAAAGATGATCTAGAAATCCCTAAGGCATTCTCTCTTTTAGGGTGTCCCCAGCAGAGTCGCCAGTTCTGTAACACGGTGAACTGACTTTGTAGGTTTTTGTACCGCAAATATGCGGATAGCAAGAGTCGCCACCGACTTTTCTTTTATCCAATTAAGGGAAGGTGAAAAGAACAGGAAAAGACCTTCGTTAGATTCTGAGTAAGGGAGAAGGTTATGAAAAGGGAAGGTATTAGCACCCCTTTTCATCCGTAGTTATCTACGGGCTCTTAGTTGCTCTTAGATCACTTTAAAATTGTGCTTTCTGTGTGTTTGAAAATGTTTTTGAAAAGGCATTTCGCTTTGACTTTGTAATGATTCATGTAGGAATGTATACAAAGTGTTTGGAAATGTTTTGTTTTGAAAAAAGTTTGAACTTTGACAAAAGTGTGAGGTGTGAAAAGTATTTTGATAGAGCAAGCAACTAAAAGTCTTATTACCTACTCAGAATTGGTCGTTTTCATGTTATTTTACTTTCCTTTAGAATAGTTCTATCCATACCATTAGTTGGTAGGTAACCCTATTCGTTGGATGTAAGAGGGACATTCGAAGGGACAACGGATGGTCATAGAAAGCAACTTGTAGGAAGTATCCTAGCACATTCGTAGGGACTATCATCATTTTTCGTAGGCGACAATCGAGGGTCAAGATCATGTATTCGTAGGCGACATCGTGGGTCTATGATCTTTGTATCGAAGGGACTATGATGATTTGTTTTGAAGGCGACGGTGCTAGAATACCTCTACGTTCGAGGGACATGACCATTTGGATTCGTAAAGGCAACGAGAGACAATTACCCTAAGGGGTGCATGTGTGAAAAGAGTGTGTTGATTTCAGATTCATGTTTATCTTGAAAATTAGAGTGAGCTACGTTCAATTTTATCTTGCCATACACGCCTAATTACTAGCAGTTTATAGGGTGCGGAAATTAAAATGCGAAAAGTAAATGCGGAAAGATAAATCCTACGCTATTACATGGCTTTGGGGCAGATACATAATTGAAAAGTGCGGAAAATAAAAGCCCTAATTAAGCTATTACATCCCATAAGAAATTACATAATTGGAAAAAAGAAAACGATAAAAAGAAATCGTCCGAAACGGAATAACCTGTGAAAAGATGAGAAATCGGAAAATACGAGGAAATCGAATAAGAGGAAAATGTTATGAAAAATAATAATTTTTGAATGAGAAAAATATTTCATGCAAGAAACAACATTAATATGCTAAAATAATTTTTTGGGATTTTTTGGAGTTAATTTAATAATTAAAAATCAATTAAAATTGATTTAAATGATAAATTAACAATTAAATTAAATATGCATGCAAAAATAATATTTTTAATTTTATAAATTAAATAAACATTTTCTGGAAATAATACAAAAAGAAAAATATTTTTTGGTGTTTTTAAATGCATGATAAAAATATTTAAAGTTAAATTAAAATGCATGAAAAATATTAAATAGAAAAATATGAAAATATAAAGAAATATGTTAGTTTGTAAATGAAGCAAAAAGAATTGGTCCTTGCAGGAATCGAACCGGTGCCCTTGCCTTCACAACCCCACGCCTTGACCATCTGAACCAGCGTGCACACGTGTTTGAAAACCGGAGCGAATGAATTGTAAACGGGTGTCACTCCATGATTGCCCAGAATCACGTGCCAAGAACTTCATCGTTCTCATTTGAATTCTGGGAATTTTGCGTCGGCCTCAGTGCGACGCTATAGTCCCTGCAATTCTAAAAATCTCATACACATAATATAAATGAATTGTGAGTACATGAATCGATTGGAAATCACATTCTAAACACAATGGTAATGGTCTTTTGGTCCAATTTAACCGATTTAAGGTAGCCCTAATTCGGTTCAAAAAACCCTAACAATGGCGTATTTCGATTCAGGCCATGAAAACTCAATTCGATTGTCCAGATAGCTTGCAAACTTTGTTCTAAACACAAAACAATCATCAAAACACATTAATAATGCATGATAAACAGAATTCGATTTTTGAAAAAAGTAAGAACAAACCAAATCGTGATTTCTCAATTCTTGATGTTTTTGGACAATGTAAAGGTCTGGATCAATTCAGGAGATGTCAAGGAAAGTGTTTTGATGCTTGGAATCAATTGAATCGAGCTAAAACTGTGGCTGCAAGTTGCTTGAGAGGCACGGTTTTTTTGAGCTAGGTTAGGGTTTCTCCAAGCAATTTTCATTCTAATTCATGTGCTATGCCTTGTATATTTATATTGGATGGAATTAGAGCTGATTTGGGGAAGAAATAATTATCAATCAATGCAAAACATATTTGATTTTGTACAAGATCAAATCTTATCTTTTTTGATCAATTTTCATCAATTTCTTGCCAATTCAAATCAAATTTCGAAATTTGCCAGCTTTCTTGGGTTTCTTGGATCTCAAGGAAGAGAGAAAAATCAATTTTGCAATTAATTTTGATTTTATACCTTATTTTTGAATTTAATTTGTATTTAAATGAATAAAATCCAAATTAAATAGAAAAATAAAATAAAAAATCGTGGCATTGGGCTTGGATGTTCCAAATTGTATGAGGAACAAGTTTGGATGAAGAAAAACTAGGCCCATTTGCAATTTTTTATTTTATTTTTACAAGTATCTCTCTTTGTGCACTTCTTCAAAATTGCCCAACTTGTGAATAGTGTATCTTGCTCAATTTTCCATATTTTTGAGTGTTCTTGGACTTTTTGAAAAGCTCTAAGAGTCCTCTAACCAACCTCTTTGGTTTCATCTCAATTGGAGTTTCCATGCTCAATATATCTTCAAAAAAAAAGTTGACTTTTTGTTGACTTTGAAAAGGACCTGTAATGTTTTGATCCATTCCTTCCAAATGAAGCATTTTTTGAACATTCTTGTGAGACATGAAGTTGTAGAGAATTGAATTTCCTTCAAAACAAGAGGTGGTGGAAAAATTTCTGAGAAAGTATGAAGAAGTTATGCTCAGTCAAAGTTTAGTTGACTTTTCACTGAGAAACCCTAATTTAGAAATTTTGACTTTTGAGCAAATCTTGAGTTTTCTTGATGAATCATGATCAACCCTTGATCAAATGATGAATGTAACTTCAAAATGAGGATGTTGACCAAAAATTATGAAGTTTGTGTATGTTGACCACGTTGACTTTTTGCCCAAATGATTTTCAACCATCGAGCAATTGTTTGAGGAAACTTGACTTCTGAGGCTTGAAACTTGACATGGTGAATCTTTGAAGCATATGAGGAGGCATGAAGGCCATTGGAGGTGTTGGAAGTCCATCTTGATCTGAGAATTGCCAAACCCTAGCTTGGGTTGATTGTCTAGGAGAGGGTTTGTCTGATCAACCCTTGAGGAATCCTTGAGCATAGGTGTATGAAATGTCTTGAGAAGATGGAGGGCAAATTTTGGGGTATGACAGCGAGAAGTCAATATTGTGTATGGTCAAAAGAGCCGTGACAAAGCTGATCACACTCAATCTGTGGGGGCAGTCGTGATCTTCAACCCCACGCCAGCACAACCTCAACGAGACAACACGCGTAGCCAGAACGCACCACAAATATAGTTTACGAAGACCAACATGCCGTTGTCTCAAGCATTGCAACACATGTTGAAACCTGAGCTGATTACTTTGAGGGGTCCTCCTCAACACATCAATACTTCGTCTCCAAATTACAATCCTAATGCGAGGTGTGTATACCACTCCAACATCCCAGGGCACGACACCAACAATTGTTGGTCTCTGAAGAAAAAGATTCAAGACATGGTTGAAGCAAGGGAAGTTGAATTCGACCCTCCCGTCGAAACTCCGAATGTGATCAATGCACCAATGCCTGACCATGGTAAAAGTTCCAATGCTATTGACGATGACTCCTATGTTTATGATGTGGACAAGTTGACTATTCCTCTGATGATTGTCAAGAAAGATTTGCTACAAGCCAGTGTATTTCCAGGATGCCCTGATGACTGTCGTTGGTGTGCACCTGAATCTGACAGATGTGCTTGGTTGAAAAGGCATATTCAACGTATGATGGAGAACCGAGAAGTGCTATTTCTAAAACCACCATCTGTGGAGAATCTGTGCAAAGACACTTCTAAGAATCTGAAGATCGAAGACGTAAGCGAAGACGTACCAGAAGTATGGGATACCTTGGGACAGCCAAGTGGAAAGTTTGATTTCATGGTGAAATATACCGCTCCCGAAATTTACAAGATTCCAATCAAAGACATCAAGGTAAGCGGATGGGGAGTAGATTACCCAGAAGACTATGCTGATGTGAACACAATAAGGATCACCTCTGCCGATACCGCGCCTAGAGTGGCACCTCTCATTATTACCTCTCCCAGACCAATTCCATATTCCTCTGACAAAGCTATAACTTAGAATTATGGAGCCGAAGTGTACTATCATGGCGTCAAGCAAGAACCTTTGACCATTGAAGACATTGCAGTTGAAGCTACCAATCCTAACATCGGAAACATCACCGAATCAAGCAAGGTAACCAGAACCGGAAGAGTATTTTCTCCAGAGATCTCTCCTCCAAAGGACACCGCTACACTAATTTGCATTCCTTCTATCAAACCAGTTCCCGAAGCAAGAGGGAAAGAACCAGTGACTCATCCTGCTCAGACAGAAGTACCAAAGGAAGTTGCTGAGGATACCTCCAAGCAAGAAATGGAGGAAATTCTGAAGATCATCAAGAAGAGCGACTACAATGTTGTGGAACAGTTGGGATAAACTTTGTCCAAGATATCAATGCTAGCTCTACAATTATGCTATGAGGCTCATGCTAAAGCCTTAGTAAAGATTCTGAAGAATGCTCATATACCGCAAGGCACTACTGCTGATCAATTCGAAGGTTATATTGCTAGCCTAACCGTCAACAATGGTTTAGGTTTCTCTGATGCTGATTTAACTCTTGCCGGAAGGAATCACAACAAAGCCTTGCACACCTCCATTGAATGCAAGGGCACTACATTGTCCCACGTACTGGTGGATACCGGTTCTGCTCTGAATGTTTTTCCGAAGAGCACTCTCGACCGACTTAATGTTGAAGAAGTGGTCATGAAGCCCAGTGACATAATTGTAAGAGCTTTTGATGGTTCGAAAAGAACAGTACTTAGAGAGCTCATCCTGCCAGTTAAAGTCGGTTCCCAGACTTTTGACTCTACTTTCTTTATCATGGGCATTCGTCTAGCTTATTCTTGCCTACTCGGACGCCCTTGGATACATGGGGCAGGTCCTGTCACCTCTACCCTACATCAAAAGTTGAAGTACCCAGTGAAGGGGAAGATTGTTACAGTATGCGGTGAAGAAGAATATATGGTAATCCATCTACAGTCATTCTGATACTTCGAAATGGAAGGTGAATTTTTCGAAACTCCCTGTCAAGCTTTCGAGGAAATTCCATGAGTCATGCCTGTTGACTCTCTCGTCACTCCTGAAGTTACTAGAGTTCGACCGAAGATGGCTTCACTGAAAGACACCAAAGCTGTGGTTAAAGAAGATGGTTGTACTATTTGGGGCAACTCCCCGATTTTCCATTCAAATCTGACAAGACAGGTTTAGGCTTCACTATCAAAGGTTAGAAGATGATACGCCACAAATGTGCTGGAAAACTTCCTTTCCACATCAACAAAAGCGGAGTCCATGCTATAGAAGACGACGACGGCGACTTCGACATCAACAATTGGATCTTCCCAACTCCAGACGACAGACTCAATAATTGGAAGACTGAAGATGTCAGACCAATCTCCTTTAGACAGTAGTAATTGTTTTTTCTGTTATACTTTTCTCTTTTTACGCTTTGAACAATAAACTTTAAAGCCTAGTGCCTTGCCCGGGTGTCATACCCCAAAATTTTCCCTCCATCTACTCAAGAGATTTCATACATCTATGCTCAAGGATTCCTCAAGAGTTGATCAGACAAACTCTCTCCTAGACAATCAACCCAAACTAGGGTTTGGTATCTCTCAAGTCAAGATGAACTTCCAACATCTCCAATGGTCTTCGTGCCTCCTCATATGCTTCAAAGATTCTCCATGTCAAGTTTCAAGCCTCACAAGTCAAGTTTCCTCAGACAATTGCTCGGATGGTTGAAAATCGGTTGTATTGGACAAAAAGTCAACGTGGTCAACATACAGTCAAACTTCATAATTTTTGGTCAACATCCTCATTTTGAAGTTACATTCATCATTTGATCAAGGGTTGATCATGATTCATCAAGAAAACTCAAGATTTGCTCAAAGTCAAACTTTCTAAATTAGGGTTTCTAGGTGAAAAGTTAAGCGAACTTTGTGATCATAACTTTCTCATACTTTCTCGAAATTTTCCACCACCTCTTGTTTTGAAGGAAATTCAATTCTCTACAACTTCATGTCTCACAAGAATGTCCAAAAATTCTTCATTTGAGAGGTATAGCTCAAAACATTAGGTCATTTTCAAAGTCAACAAAAGTCAACTTTTGCTTTGAAGATATATTGAGCATGGTAACTCCAATTGAGATGAGACCAAAAGGGTTGGTTATAGGACTCTTAGAGCTTTCAAAAGTCAAGAACACTCAAAATGTGGAAAATTGAGCAAGATACACCATTCACAAGTTGGGCAATTTTGAAAGAATGCACAAAGAGATACTTAAAAATCAAAACTTTGCAAATGGGCCTACTTTTCTTCATCCTAACTTATTCCTCATGCAATTAGGAATATCCAAGCCCAATGCCACGAATTTTTATTTTATTTTCCTATTTAATTTGGAATTTATTCATTTAAATACAAATTAAATTGAAAATAAAGTATAAAATCAAATTAATTGCAAATTTGATTTTTATTTCTTCTTTGTGATCCAATCAATCCATTAAAAGCCAGCAAATTCGAAATTGGATCAATATGGGAAGATTAGATTGAAAATTGACCAAAGTTTGAAGATTTGATTTTTTGCAAAAAATCAAATTTGATTATCATTGATTATTGATCAATTCTTTCCCAAAACAATGCCAAATCCTTCCAGTACTTATACTTGATGCATACCAATTGCAAGAAACGGAAAATTGCTCCAGAAACCCTAACCTAAAAGCCAAAAAACCGTGTTCTTGAAGCTACTAGCAATCCTACTTCCAGCCGTTCTCAAGCAATTTTGAGGATTCCATTGCATTCCTTGAGGTCTCTAGAGTCGATCCAGACTCTTACATCATTCAAAACCATCCAGAAACAAGAAATTCGAAATCGGTTTGCTCACACTTTTTTCAAATTCGAATTCCTTCATTCATGCATTATTAACTCGATTTGTTGTTATTTTTGTGTTTAGTGATGTGTTTGCAAGCTTTCTGGGCAAGCCAATTGAATTTCCATGGCCTGAATCGTGTTACACCATAGCTAGGGTTTCTGAGCTCGATTTAGGGCTTTGCTTAAATGGAAAAATTGGACCTCAAGACCAGTACCATTGCATTCGGAATGATGTTTCCAATCGAACCATGCCCTTAGAATTCATTTATATTATGTATGCTGGATTTTTGATGTTTGCCAGGGACTTAGCGTCGAGCAATGGCCGACGCTGGATTTTCAAATATTTGAATCGGAGAAGACGATCGTTGGCGCGGAGACGAGGCAGTGGGAGAGCGACGCGTGTGAAAACCCACTCACTCCGGATCTCAAACAGTGAAGCACACATGGCGTAGTGGTAAAGGCGTGCACTGTTGGTAGATGCTCTCATATGTCTCCAGTTCGATCCCTGGCCATGACATTTCTTTTACAAGTTTGCATAACCTCATATTTTCTATTTTTCTATTTTATTTAATATTTTGCATCTATTTTAATTTCTTTTCATAATTTTATTCGCATTAAAAATTACCAAAAAATATTTTCTTTTCACATTTATATTCTGAAAATCTTTATTTAATTTAATAAATTAAAAAATACATTTTTGCATGCATATTTATTTTTATTTGTAATTTTGCATTTAAATCATTGTAAATTCATTTTTAATTACTAAAATGCATTTAAAAAATCCCAAAAAATTATTTTAGCATGTTTGCATTATTTCCAGTATGTCATATTTTTTCCAATTTTAAATTTACATTTTTTCTAACATTTTCTCTCTTGTTCGATTCATATCGTATTTTCCGATTTCTCATTCTTTCACAGGTTGTTCCGATTCAGACGATTCTTCCGTTTTCATTTTATTTTCCAATAATGTAACTGTATATGGGATGTAATAGTTTAATTTAGGATTTTATTTTCCGCATTTTAAATTATGTATCTGCCCCAAAGCCATGTAATAGCGTAGGATTTACCTTTCCGCACTTTACATTCCGCATTTTAATTTCCGCACCCTTTAAATTGCTAGTAACTAGGCGTGTATGGCAAGATAAAATGGACATAGCTCACTCTAATCTTCAAGATAAAATATCTGAGTTTGACACACTTCTTTCACACACGCACCCCTTAGGGTAATTCTCTCTCGTTGCCTTTGCGAATTCAAAATGGTCATGTCCCTCGAACGTAGAGGTATTCTAGCACCGTTGCCTTCAAAACAAATCATCATAGTCCCTTCGACACAAAGATCATAGACCCACGATGTCGCCTCCGAATACATGATCTTGACCCTCGATTGTCGCCTACGAAAAATGATGATAGTCCCTTCGAATGTGCTAGGATACTTCCTACAAGTTGCTTTCTATGACCATCCGATGTCCCTTCGAATGTCCCGCTTACATCCAACGAATGGAGCTACCTACTAACTAATGGTATGGCTAGCGCTATTCTAAAGGAACTTAGAAGTACAAAACGACCAATTCTGAGTGGGTAAATAAGTCTTTTAGTTGCTTGCTCTAAATCAAATGCTTTTCACACCACACACTTTTTCAAAGTTCAAATTCTTTTCAAAACAAAAACATTTCCGAACACTTTGTATACACTCCTACATGAGTCATTACAAAGTCAAAGCGAAATGCCTCTTTCAAAACATTTTTGTCAAACACACAGAAAGCAATTTTAAAAAGTGATCTAGAGCAACTAAGAGCCCGTAGATAACTACGGATGGAAAGGGGTGCTAATACCTTCCCTTTTCATAACCATTCTCCCGAACTCAGAATCTAACGAAGGTCTTTTTCTGTTACTTTTACCTTCCCTTAATTGGATAAAAATAAAAGTCGGTGGCGACTCTTGCTATCCGCACATTTGGATACAAAATCCTACAAAGTCAGTTCACCGTATCACGAATGGCGACTCCTGGGAATCACCTAAGAGAGAATTGCCTTAGGGATTTCTAGATCATTTTATTGCTTTTGTTTGACTTGTATGCTTTATCTTTAAGGGTTGCTTGGGTATTATATTGTTGGGGATCCTACACGGATCCGGGTTTCCTTTTAGGTAAGTAGCATTAGATCATCGCGACCGCTAGACGTATAACTAAACGGTCAACATGATGGCTACGTTAGCGTGACACTTTGGTTGTCCCGATACTCTTCATTCCCAAGTTGAAGATAGTATTTGGCTTCTGCGTGGTGTCATCAAGCGCTAACTAAACTTTTAGAACCTTAATTGACCCATCTTGGCCATTAGAAGGTAGTGAGATGGCCGGCTTTGGTGTAGACCGAGGTTGGTTGATACTCGATGCTACGCTCATTGAGATTAGACTTTTGGGACATTTTCGATCGACCACTTGGCCGTCATATTGAAATAAGCGCCTACGAGAAAGATCTACGATGTGAGATTCCTAGAACCCGGTTACTATTATAGGACAGGATGAACCAACTCAAACTTTTGGTGGGGTAATCACCTATACCTCATGCAAGCCTTAAACCTAGGCTCATTGTGTGAATTGTTTGTGTGTGCTAAACATGACATCATGACATCATTTGCATTGCATATCATTTCTAACTATTTCAAGGACCTAGGGATTTATCTTTGCTCTGTTTTGTAGGGATTATGGCTTCTAGAAAGACTATCCGAATCAATTTCATGGGTATCCCTTCTCAGCTCAAAGAATTGGTTTCAGAAATTCCCGATCATGCTCAGTTCATCAAAAGACATGGTTATCTACTTGATTTGGTTATCTCTGGTTTTGAAGAAGATATGATGCATGTCCTATTCCAGTTCTTCGATCCGAAACACCATTGCTTTACATTCCCAGATTATCAGTTGGTTCCTACCTTAGAAGAGTTCTCTAAGCTACTTGGGATACCTATTCTTGATCAAATGCCATTCACCGGTCTAGAAAAGGTTCCTAAGTACGAAGACATTGCATCAGCCTTACATCTTAAGCGCTCAGACATTGAAGCCAATTGGGAAACTAGAAGTGGAGTTAAGGGTTTACTTTCCAAGTTCCTAATTAAGAAAGCCCGAGAATTCCTCAAAGTTATGAGTTTCCATGCATTTGAAGATATTGTGGCCTTGCTAATTTATGGTTTGGTTCTATTTCCTAACTCGGATCAATTCATAGATATCAATGCCATCAAGTTGTTCCTTACCCGCAATCCAGTGCCTACTTTACTTGGAGATATTCTACATTCTCTCCACACTCGTACTACTAAGCGACAAGGAACTCTCATGTGTTGTATACCGTTACTTTCCAGGTGGTTTATTTCGCACCTTCCTCCATCAGTTTTGAAGAATGAACAAAGGTTGAGATGGTCTCAAAGGTTGATGTCACTCTCTCATTCAGATATCCGTTGGAGCCTTTTCTCTCAAAAGGACTTCACATTCATTGAGCGTTGTGGAGAATTCCCTAATGTACCACTCCTTGGTATAAGGGGAGGTATTACTTACAACCCTTCCTTAGCTCTACGTCGGTTTGGTTTTGCTGAAGAGATGGTCCACATGATATGCTTCTCCAAGATATTGTGTTCGATTACAATCACGATCTCGAATTACGAAGGTTTATACGCTGGGGCATGGTAAAGAAGCGATACCAAGACTTTGGGGCACCGAACTCCATTCCTTGGGAACCTTACCTCAAATGGGTGCGAGCTCGAGCTCAAAACCTCATGATGCCATTCACTGCTTACCAGAATTATGGAACTGTTGTTATAGGTGGCGTACCTATCTTGTTCTCCATCGACATGCCTACGATTTTGAAGACTTGAAGAGATCCGGATTCACTCAAGAAGAGGGATACCTTTGAAGCTCATGCTATGCAAGCGAGAAGAAAGTGTTAGAGTTGACAAAGCTACTTCACGAGGAGCGAAACATCAACGCCTACATCGGCACCAAGAGGAAGCCCATGGGAGACTTAGAGCTTTAGGATGTTTATGTTTTCTTTTATTGTTTTGAACTATCTCTTGTACTTAAAAAGAAAAAAGAATAATAAGAGTACTAATAAATGTTTGCTCATTGTTTGTTTAACAAATTTAAATCTCTTAGGTCCTTGAAAACATTGCATTGCATTCGCATAAACATTGCATATCATAGCATAACATTGCATCACGGTACATTGAAGATTGGTTTTCTCATTTGCTCGCTATTTATTTTAGTAAATGGCTCTTGAGCAGTCCGTCAAAGATCTCAAGCTCGAATGCTCGGTAGATGTTCACCATTTGGTCCAAGGCCAAGAAGATCGAAGAAGCTCATCAACAAGAAGAAGAAGGTTGTTGGTCTCCTCAACATGGGCAGACGCTACAAAGGTGGTCCTAAGGTGGTCCGGATTGAGCTCTCTCGAAGGAAGTGTCCATCCGAGGAAAGTAACAAGGGTGATGGTGAAGGCGGTCGGCTGAGCTTGAGAAGAACTATGATGATGGCCAATACTCTGATGAAGATGACAAGTACAAGCAACTTGAAGATCGTCTGAATGCTGTGGAAAACCTGAAGATGTCCGGGCTGAATTTTGATGATCTGAGTCTTGTCCCTAGTGTTGTGATTCCTCCCAAGTTCAAAGTTCCAACTTTTGCTAAGTATGATGGCATGTCTTGCCCTAAGCTGCATTTGAAGTCCTATGTTAAGATCAATCCCCACACTGATGATAGAAAGTTGTGGATGCACTATTTTCAAGAGAGTTTGTCCGAACCAGGTTGGAATGGTACTATCGACTAGAGAATGACCGTATCCGTACTTGGGTGATTTGGTGATGCTTTTCTGACATTATGAGTACAATGTTGAATTGACACCCACTCGCATGCAACTACAAAGCATGTCTATGGGTCGTGATGAGAAGTTCAAGGAGTATGCTTAAATGGAGAGATCTAGCGGTGAGTTCAACCACCCTTGTCCAATAGGGAGTTGGTTGATATGTTTATGGGAACACGACAAGCCCATTCTTCAATCATCGATTGGAAACTCTTCACCGATTCACCGATGATTATTGAGCGTATTGAAGTGGTATCAAGAGTGGGAAGATTCAGTAGAGTCATCTTCAAATCTTTGCGAAGAGATCTTTTGGTGGTAAGAAAGAAGCCAATCTGTGTATGGTCGAAAAGCCGAGCCAAGACCGACCGTGCTCAATCTGTGAGGCGGTTGTGATCTCAATCCTACATCGGACAACCTCGGCGAGACAACGCGTAAAACGCGCCACGAAGACAGTTAAAGATCAACATGCCTTTGTCGCAAGCCTTGCAACACATGTTGAAAGCAGAGCTGATTACTTTGAGGATCCTCCTCGAATGTCAACACTTCCTCTCCAGTACAATCCTAATGCTAAGTGTGCTTACCATTCCAATAGCCGGGACACATCGATGATTGTTGGGCTCAAGAACAAAATTCAAGATATGATTGAAGCTAAGCGATTGAGTTTGACCCTCTGTTGAGACCGAATGTGATCAACGCGCCTATGCCTAACCATGACAAGAGTTCCAATGCTGTTGGCGACGATACTTATGTTTTCAACATAGATGACTTGACCATTCCTCTGATGATTGTTAAGAAGAATTTGTTGCAAGCCGGTGTCAACCCAGGATGCCCAGAGAATTGTCGTTGGTGCCCATCCGCGCGATGGTTGTGCTTGGTTGAGAAGGCGTGTTCGGTGCATGATGGATAACCGTGAGATACTATTTCTGAAACCACCTGTGCAGAAGTTGTGTGAAGAAATGTCTAAGTTGAAGATTGACAATGCGAATGAAATAGTACCATCTGTGGGATACCTTGGGGCAGCCAAGTGGAAAGTATGATTACATGGTGAAGTACACTTCCGATAGTTACAAGATTCCTATTGAAGATGTTAAGGTAACGGATGGGGTGACGATTTCCCGAAGACTATGGATGTTAACACAATAAGGATTTCCTCTGCTGATCCTGCCTAGAGTGGCACCTCTCATCATTACTTCTCAAGGCCGGTTCCATATTCCTCGACAAAGCTATCCCTTGGAACTATGGGTGATGTTTACTATCATGGCGTCAAGCAAGACCCTCCGACCATTGAAGATCTTACATTGAAGCTACCATTCTTGACATTGACAACATCACGGATCTAGTAAGGTGACCGAGCCGAAGGTATTCTCTCGGATATCTCCTCCAAAAGACACGCGACTCCAACTCGCATTCCAACTATTCAATCCATTCCCAAGCTAGAGGAAAGAACCGGTGACTCATCCCGCTCAACCAAGTACCAAAGGAAGTTTCAAGACACCTCCAAACAAGAAATGGAGGAAATTCAAGATTATCAAGAAGAGTGACTACAATGTTGTGGAGCAGTTGGAGACTCCGTCCAAAATCTCCATGCTTGCTCTGCTCTTGTGCTCGAGGCTCATGCTAACGCCTTGGTGAAGTTTCAAGAATGCTCACGTGCCGCAAGACACTACCACCGACCGGTTTGAAGTTTGTATTGCTAGCCTGGCGCCAACAACGGCCTAGGCTTCTCGATCTTGATTTGACTCTTCGGAAAGAAACACAACAAAGCCTTGCACATCTCTGTTGAATGCAAGGGTACTACTTATCTCATGTTTTGGTGGATACGGTTACGCTTTGAATATCTTACCAAGGCGCTTTTGATCGACTTGATGTCGAAGGGTTGGTTTCGAGACCCGGTGACATTATCGTGAGAGCTTTTGATGGTTCTAGCGAACAAGCTTGGAGAGCTCACTGCCTGTCAAAGTCGGTTCCCGGACTTTTGACTCTACTTTCTTTGTCATGGACATCCGTCCGACTTACTCTTGCCTACTTGGGCGCCTTGGATACATGGGGCGGTATTACCTCTACCTTACATCGAGTGAAATACCCGTGAAAGGGAAGGTTGTCATAGTATGTGGTGAAGAAGAGTATATGGTCAGTCATCTACAATCATTCCGATACCTCGAGGTGGAAGGTGAATTCTTTGAGACTCCCTGTCAAGCTTTTGAAACAATACCCAGAGTCATGCCTGTTGA